>VDFB02110769.1:0-23172 GCA_007258455.2 Sequoia sempervirens | reverse complement strand
AGAGGTTTGAGAATCCTACAGAGTTGACTGGAAATGTTGATTGGGACACTTACTCCAAGCTAGGCGACTTAGTCTGGTTTCAGGGAAAATCTGTTGGAACAAGAATCTCCCAAATGGGTGTCCAGAAATGTGAAAACAAATTTTTAGGCCTGATAGTGGGACTAATTTTCCATAGATGGTGACTTAGTCCACTTGGAGATTTTTGTAATTTCAGAACAGGATTCTATAGCTTTGGGTCTGCACTTTCTTTTCTGAGAGGTTTCTGGTCCTGATTCTGCAAAAAATAGGTTAAAAGAGGTCTCCAAGCTTCAATTAGGTCTTTGTTGACTTTGATGGATTATTGACCACTTTTTGACACCAAACTCCTTGAAAAATCTACATACAAAGTCTGCAAACACACATGCAAAGAGAGGGAAAATGGTTAAGGGTTAGAGTATAGGGGTTTGCCTTGGTGAAACCCCGATTTAGTAATCAAACCCTATGAATTGAAATGAAATATGAAGAGGATAACAAATAAACAACATGCAATGTCATAAACTTACCAAACACTTTCGATGTAGAAATCTCAAGATATGCAATGAAGTGCTCTAATGGATGACTTGATTATGCTTAGAGTGTTTGAATGCTTGAGAATGATTAAGTGAATGGATTCTTGAATGAATTATGAAATTGTAGGAGATTAGGAGATGAAAAATGAGGAGAAAAACCATTATTTATACTTTATTTTCATAAATTTACAGAAAATAACACAACATAGGCCGATCTCAAGGGTAAGAGAATAAAATCCCATGAAGAAATGAAAATTATTTTGATTTTTGTGCCTAGTGGGACTAAGTTGCCCCAAGTGGCGACTTGGTCCCACCAGGGAAATTTCACTAGGTTTTGGAAATTAAAGTACATTAAGTGTTGTTTAATGGGAATATCCTCAAAAATGCACTTAAGTATGACCGAAAAGTGCATTAAGGGGTCATTTAAACATGAGAAAGGGTTGAATTAGTGATTACTAGTCTAGAAAAGTGTGAGAGTTTGTTACAGCTCTTTACAACACTTTGAAATAAGACTTGGTAAGTGATAAAAAGGATATATTTAAGTGGATTATGATGAAAGAATCCTAGAAAAGTGTGAAAGTGGGTTACAACACTTCACAACACTTTTACAAGATAACCTAGAAGTCTTAATGATTCACAAGGGTCCAAGACCTAATGTGAATGTGTTGGCCACATTACAACATTAAATATAAAAAAAATAAAGCCAATGTCCATAAGAATGACTCAAGTGAGCATAAAAATATCAACTATACATGTTTTGGAAACAAATATGGTTTTTTATTACTTGCCATGAAAAAATTGTGAAGTCTCACAATATTTCCTTAGGAAACTATACTGTGTGTTCATCTTGAACAAAATCCTAAATTATTTTGATATGAGGGACTTCCAAGGGAGAGGTGGTGGGCTGGCTCAAGATAGACTAAGTGCACAACAAAATCCTATGCGGCAAGAGAGATGACCTCTTGCTAGGCCACCTCATGAGCACATCGTTATCCCTTCCTTCGCGAAGGAGAGTACCAAGGTAAATACTTTATAGGCCATCAGCTCTTTGACCTAGAGTGTCATCCAGCATGCCAACCCTATACTATAGTGCCATCGAGGGGAGTCTTTGAGTGGTGGGCATCGATCCCATTTGTGTCAGTCTTGCAGGGCGACTTGTTCATATGACCCCACCGACGCTCAGGAGTATGCTATGCAGGATACATCTATAGCTATGGAGATGGCAAGGGAAGCTAACATTTTGAATGAGGCCTATGGAATTGATACTCAGGTAAATGTTAGCATATTTATTGAATTTAATTTATTAAATTTCAATTTTGAAATGCAAGATTAACTAATTTAGTTTTATGATTTTAATAAAATTTCAGGGTCACAGTGTTGATAATGGATACATTGTCCCTACAACCGCTTATTTCTCCATTGCATCTATCGTTGAGGTATGTAACTAGTAAATAATTATAAATGTATTGCATGTTAATAGCATTGTTTTATGAATGGTATTTTAATATGTGATTTTGGATGTTGAATAGGCTAATATTGTAGGTTTCAAGGGAATACCACCTAGTGCCAATGGATTTAGACAAACCTACACGTAGGTAATAGAATAAAGAGTTTAACTAATGAATTGTACTTAATATATTTTTGTAGTTTATATTCATATCATTGATTACGCTGCATTGCACATCTTTCAAACTCAAAGAATTACTTCACATTCCATAACTAATAACTAGATGTTGATAAATGACAAAATTTAAACTACAATATAGTTGTTTAGAAAGTCAACATAAGTAGTGATGCAATTACCTCACATGCATAAGTAATAAGTAGTAGCAGCTTCCAATTGCATTTGCTTTTCATGCCATTCCATTTGACCACTTTTTATTGAGGCATCTTTTCAAATAGTTCACTACCTTGTCTAGGCAATGGATACTTGGAAGAAGTATATGAAAGAATAACAGTAAGAAATAGCATAGACAAGGAAATGAGTTGTTTGAAAAAATTACTCAAAGAAATGTGGTCTCATGGTGATGTCCATCACCATGAGATCCAATTTTTTTGAGGTGCATTTTCAAACAGCTCACCACCTTTTCTATGCTACCACATTTTCCATACATTTCTACCAAAGCATTTTATCAAATAGTTCATTTCCTCACTGTTATTACTAAAAGCTTAAAAAAGGTTCTTTCCAACAAACTATGGATGCTTGGAAAAAATCTATCAAAGCATAATAGTAAGCAATAGCATAGACAAGGCAGTGAGTAGTTTGAAAAAATTCCTCAAATAAATATGGTCTCATGGTGATGGAATGCCATTCCATCACCATGAGACCACATTTCTTTGAGGAATTTCTTCAAATAGCTCACCACATTTTATATGCTACCACATTTTCCATACATGTGTACCAAAGCATTTTATCAAACTACTCACTTCCTTGTTGCTATAGCTAAAAGCCTAAAATAGGTGCTTTCCAACAAACTATGGATGCTTGGAAAAATTTCTATCAAAGCATAATAGTAAGCAATATCATAGTTAAGGCAATGAGTAGTATGAAAAAATTCCTTGAAGAAATGTGTTCTCATGGTGATGGAATGCCATTCCATTACCATGAGACCACATTTCTCTAAGGAATTTTTTCAAATAGCTCACTACTTGAAGAATAGAAACCAACCCATTAGCCAAAATTCCCCTCCAAATTCTTTTCAAGGTCCTCATCCTCAATTTACCAATCCATGGAACCTTCCACCTTTTATTCCACTTGTTCATGTCCCCACTCCTCCCTCTTCATGTCATGATCATTCTCCATCTCATAACCAAGGCCACACTATACCATCCACTCCATCCCAACATAATACCATAGAGAAGGCAATGAACTATTTGAAAAATTTCCTAAAAGAAATGAGATCTTATAGTGATGGAATGTCATGACACATTTGTTTTTAATGGCATCCCATCACCATGCGACCCCATTTCTTTGAGGATTTTTTTCAAACAATTCACTACCTTCTCTATGCCACCATAGTTATCGTACATGTCTATGAAATAATTTTATCAAATGGTTCATTGGCTTGCTGCTATGGGTAAAATCCTAAAAATGCGTGCTTTCAATTAAGATATGGATTGGTCAAATAGTAAGCATGATAGTCAGAAATATATAGTTTAATAAGTACTCAAAATTTTGTTCATTATCTCATACATTATAAGCCATGACGTGAATCGATATTGTAGTTTTTTTGATTGAATAATTTGTTGTTTTAAGACTCGTCGATGGCTCTGATAGGAGAGGTATGAGGAAAATTACTAAATTTTAATTTACATTCGTTGTTATAGATGTTAGTGAAAAATCAAACCATTATTGATTCGTAGTTTAATTTCTATTTGGATGGTTTATACAGGGCTTCAACATGCCTTAGCATGAGATTTTGAATATTTCCCTCGTGGAGAGTGATCATCAGATGGCAGTAAGTGATTATTTTGTTAAATATATCATTTTTTATAATGTAATTTCTATATATTAATTCCTTTACTTCTTATTGTAACAGATAAGACTTGACCAAGAACTAAACACTAGGAGGAGCACTAGGAGCACTCCTTGACCACAACATAAATGAGTGACAGACATATCTCCATCCAATCGACAAGCAAATGGAAATATTTTATTTTGAGAGCATGGAGAAAGATGACTTCTGATTCCAAAGCCCTTTGTTGTATGCCTATATGGCATTTTTGTACATATTTTGTATTGGATATATTTGACATTGTATGCCTATATGGCATTCTTGTAAGCATATATGGCTATTTTGTACCTATATTTTATACTTATATCAACATATATTGATGTATTCCTACATGGCTATTCGGTTAATACAAATCCTTTTTATCAATGGTGTCCATATTTGCATTATAAATTCATGGTTCAATAGATATGAGTTACGTGTATTCAGTTGTATACTTTACAAATTACTTGTATCTTTGTTACTTACATGTATTCCAATGTATACTTTGTGACTTACGTGTTTTCATGCATATACCTTGTATTCATTCATATACTTTGTATTAATCTGTGTATACTATGTATTTGTGTGTATACCTCAAGGATTACATGTTTTTGAGTACTTGTGTTTCCCTTATTCACATGTGCATGCTTGACTTATCCACATGTATACTTATTAATTGGTTAGCCCTACCATTGATCACTGCTATCCTTCATGGTTTTTCATGAATATTAATTGATTGATGCTAAACAACTTAAGTATTTATTGGAATAGTAGTAGAGTTACAAATTCCAAAATTGCACAAATTGAAAAGAAAAGATTAACTATAATTAAATGCACTAATTATTAACTTGGTAATTGATTAAGAATGAGTATAAAATATATCAAGAGATGATCCTTCTAGAATGGCAACTGTCAAATAGAAAATAGGAAAAGCATTCCCAATACTTTGAAAGTAATAATCCACCCAAAATTGCAATGAGAGAGAAGGCTTATTTAAGATCCTTGAGCAATGTATTTTCTAATTCTCCCTTGTTCTTACATATCTCAATTCAGTTTATTCCAAATATTTCCATGAAATGATTTATGATTCCAATATATTTAATATTTTTATTGAAACAACTCAATTAAGCAAAGGATACATAATCTTCACAACTCTTTCAAAACATAATATTCATAGTAGATGATGAGTAGTTAACTTCTTGACACATTATCATAAAAACATTTATCTTGAATAGTCTTTAAACATTTTCATAGCATAATCCTCATAGTGCAGAATGAATTATTATGTTCTTGATCTATCATGATATAAACATGTTGAAATATCATGTATATGTCAACTTTTTTCAATATTATTTCTTGTATAGGAAATTGACTCGGGAGAAAGCAAGTTATAATTTATAATAAAAATAAGAAATTGACTCAATGGTGGAAACTTTGGAAACTTTATTTGTCACACCAAATAATAAATGTACATGAGAGAATCACTTGTTTCTCTTAGACTCCAATTTTCAAGCATAGAAAATCATTTCAAATGAAAATGACAAAATGCTTCAGAACCAAAATTGTTAATTGAGGAAAAATAAAATGTTTTCATTTTCCTCCATTGTATGCATTTACAATTGGTTGTATATTGTTTTAAGGGAAAGGAGGATAATTAAAAAACATCTTGTGCTTTCTAGAATTAAGGATGATCATATGCTTTTTGTGTGGAAAATTTGAACTTCTCAACTGTTATGTGTATTTCTCTTTTCGATTGTTTTGGATGCCATCATAAGGGATCAAGTTGATTGAACATAGCTCAGAGCGATTCCACATGTTTGGGTGTGAAAGAGCACCGTGCCTAGTGTAAAAGTACTTATCGGGATGAGTTGGAATAGTTTTTTTGGTCACACGAGTTGCAAAACAAAAGTTACACCACTTTGTAACTTTACATTGCTTGCATTTGACATATTTTTCATCAAGTAAAAATTGGACACCATGGGAAAATGACTCTGAGATAAAAAACTGAGAGATGTTATTGTAGAGGGGCCCAACGTGATCCCATAGGCTCAGATGGAGAGTTTTTCACAGTTTCTGAGTAATAGCCCATCAAAGATTGCTTCCCTTTTACACTTTAGAACCTTAAGGGATCGAGTCCATTAAACGTAGCTTAGAGCAATTACGTGTGTTTGGGTGTGAAAGAGGACCATACTTAGTGTAAACATACCCATCCAGACATGTTGGAATAGTCTGTTTGGAAAAATGAGTTGTAGAACAAAAGTTGCACCACTTTGCAACTAACATTTGACAACTTTTTCCCAAAGTGAAAATTCTCCACCATGGGAAATCACCTCTGAGATAGAAAAAACTGAGAGAGGTTATTGTAGAGGGGCCCAACACAATCCCATAGGCTTAGAAGATAATTTTTTAAGTGTCACGATATTTGATTAATAGCTTGTTGAAGATTGCAACCATTTTGCACTTTGGACTCTTAAGGGATTCTACCGGTTGAATGTAGCTCAAAGTGATTTAGCATGCTTGGGTGTGAAAGATGACCATGCCTAGCATAAGCGTACCCACTTAGATGTGTTGGAATAATTTGTTTGGTCACATGAGTTGTGGAACAAAAGTTTCACCACTTTGCAACTTTCATCTACTTGCATTTGACAACTTTTTCTCTAAGTGAAAATTCACCACCATAGGAAAATGCCTCCGAGATAGCGAAAACCAAGAGAGGTTATTGTAGATGGTCCCAACATGATCCCATAGGCTTAGATGAGAGGTTTCTAATCTCACGGTATCTGAGTAACAACATGTTGAAGTTTGTAGTCATTTTTCACTTTGGACTCTTAAGGGATCAATCTGGTTGAACATAGCTCAGAGCGATTCCATGTGTTTTGGTATGAAAGAGGACCATGCCTAGCAGAAAAATACCTATTTGGATGTGTTGTAATAGTTTGTTTGGTCACATGAGTTGCAGAACGAAAGTTGCACCACTTTGCAACGTTCAACTACTTGCATTTGACAACTTTTTCCCCAAGTAAAAATTCACCACCATAAGAAAATTCCTCTGAGATAGTGAAAATAGAAAGAGGTTATTATAGAGGGTCCCAACATGATAAAATAGGCTTAGATAAGATGTTTCTAAGCATCATGGTATCCGAGTAACAACATGCTAAAGTTTGCAGCCATTTTTCACTTTGGACTCTTAAGGGATTCTACCGGTTGAATGTAGGTCAGAGCAATTCAGCTTGTTTGGGTGTGAAATAGGACCATTCATAGTGTAAATGTACCCACCTAGATGCATTGGAATAGTTTATTTGGTCACATGAGTTGCAAAATGAAATTTGCACCACTTTGCAACTTTCAACTACTTGCATTTGACAACTTTTTCCCCAAGTGAAAATTCACCACCATGGGAAAAAACTCCAAGATAGAAAAAACCAAGAGAGATTATTGTAGAAGGGCCCAACACAATCCAATATGCTCAAACAAGAAGTTTCTAAGCATCACGGTGTCCGAGTAACAGCCTATCGAAGATTGCAGCCAATTTGCACTTTGGACTCTTAAGGGATTCTATTGGTTGAATGTAGCTCAGAGTGATTCTGCATGTTTGGGTGTGATAGAAAACCATGCCTAGCATAACCCACCCATTTGGATGTGTTGGAATAGTACATTGGGTCACATGAGGTGCATAACAAAAGTTGCACCATTTTGCAACTTTGCACTGCCTGCATTTGACACTTTTTTGATCAAGTGAAAACTGGATACCCTGGGAAAACCACTCTGAAATAACAAAAACCATGAGATATTATTGTAGAGGGGCCCAATACGATCCTATAAGCTTAGATTAATATTTTGTAAGCACCATAGTTTTTGAGTAATAGCCCGTCAAAGATTGCTACCATTTTGCACTTTAGAATCTTAAGGGATCAAGCTGGTTGAACATAGCTCAAAGTGATTATGTGTGTTTGGGTGTGAAAGAGGACTATGCCTAGTATAAATGTATCCATCTGGATGCATTGAAATAGTTCTTTTGGTCACATGAGTTGCAGAATGAAAGTTGCACCACTTTGCAACTTTACACTTCTTGCATTTGAAATAGGCCCAACATGATCCCATAGGCTCAAACAAAGAGTTCTTAAGAATAACAGGCTAAAAAATTACTGCTACACCTTGAAATAGGCCTAATTAGGCTCCCTCAACAAGGCACTTATTGGTTTTACACACTCCAAACCTCAAATCTCCATTCCAAAACCTTAGACATGTCAAATTAGGTTTGTGCATGCAATCCCCATCCCCTAGAATGGTCTTCAATAACCTCTTTTACAAAACCCTACTTCTATGCATCACTTTTACTTAAAAACATGAAGTAAACCAACTAGGGCATCAACCAAATTTTCCAAAATCCTCATCCCTACTCTTTCCAACTTCAAAAACATAAAATACAACCTACCTACACCCATTCTACCAATTATTAAGCATTTTCATTGGTGGAATGGGTCACAAATCATTATTTTTTCTCTTAAACCCTGAAAATCAAGGTTTCTAACGCATTTTCAAAAAAAAAAGAAAAGAAAAAAAGAAAAAGAAAAACTATAACTCACTCAAATCCTAATGAATTCAAATGAGACAAGATGAAAATGAAATTTAGTTCACTACTCCATCAATTCCAATTCACAAATGAGCACTTCCAGGCCGAACCAAAACGTAAAAGTTGTTGTAGAAACAAAATTCAATGTAGGAAAACACAAAAAAAAGTGAATCTTTGTTATTAAATCCTTAAGATGTACATCCAACCCCTATTTCAACCATTACAAAGCATATTTAACCTTTTCCAACTATATCCAACTAACTACAACTAACTTTTAACATCCTAACTATTCAACTTCCCTTTTACATAAAAAATACAAAACTTGTGTGTCATAGAAAATTGGACCCTCTTGAGAAAAGAGACAATTTCACATATAATTGGACCCAATTTTGAGTCCCTTCACATCATCCACCCTTCAAAACAACATTTAATTATATCATACCCTGAAAACCCACCTTCAAATAGTAGCAGTGGGACCCATTTGCCACCTTGGGCGAATGAGTCCCCTTTGGTGGGACCCATTCACCAAGGGTGGCGAATGAGTCCCCTTTGGTGGGACCCATTCACCAAGCGTGGCGAATGAGTCCCCTTTGAGGGAAAATTCAAATTTAAACGAGAATTCAATCAATTTAACTTTATTTTCTAGTGAATGTCGGCCTCTTAGGTCTAACTAATGGGAAAATAAGGTGCTTTTTCTTATAAATACTCATTTCAAGTCATTTCACACATCCTTTTATCATCTTTTCTTATCTTTTATCATTCCTCAAGAGCAATTCATAAAGTCAAGTCTTCCACAACAAGTTTGATTTAGAAATCTGAAAGTGGACTGATTTTCCATGCATGGAAAATGAGTCCCTCCTGAGGTGCAGATTTGATTTAGATGCAGATCCAAGTCCCTGACTGTTAGAAAACAACTTATGTGCAGAAAAGTCCTGCTGTGGGACTAATTCACCCAAGGTGGTGAATGAGTCCCAGTCAGCCTAAAATCAAGTTTCATCAGTTTTTTAGATTACTTTCTAGTCATCTCCAATTTTCCAGGTGCACTCACTTTGAGAAAAAACCTTCTATTTAGTTTAATTTGCATCTTTGTTCATTCTTTAAAGAATTTTCGCAAACAACACTGTATTTTCAAGCATAGCATAGATCTTAGTTTTGCATTCATAATTTGTTTTATAGATCATTCAATTGCATTTAGTTTACCTCATTTAGCTTATACAACTTCACACATAACATAATTTGAATGAAATAGTTAGCATTTTTGGTCTAACTCTCTCCTTTTAGGTCAAAAACTCTAGAAGAGTTAGAGAAGTCCTAAGTGCCAAAAATCTACAGTTCAAGTTGCCACACACAACTTTTTAAAAAAATTGCAACTTTACCAAATTGACTCAAAATGACTCCTCCTAATCAAAACCGATGCAAAACATTGCAACATGGTCTTAAAGACCTTGTTTCAAAAAAAAAACATGACCTTAAACATAAAGACACTACATACTAAACCCCATTTACAAAATGAAGGCTCAGGTGCCCTGCACCATGGGCACAATGCCTTAGCTACTCTGTTCTCATAGATCTTTTACATTGTCACTCATACATTCAAGATTCTCTTATAAAGTCTACATCATAGGTGCTCATGATGAGGTTAACTTCAAATGAATAACTTGAGATTCCATCGCTAATCTTCACACACTCTTTTATAATGGCTTCAAATCAGAATTGAGATTTGTTAAGATCATCAAAATAATCACATTGCATTGTTTTTTGGCTGAGATTCTCTTCGATGGCTCATAAATCAGAATTTTCTTCAAGGAGAGATCAATCAATTTTTAGTAGTTTACTTACAAATACACAAAGTAAAAAAGAAAAAGAAAGAGCATCCAAAATGGAAATGAAATGAAAATAGATGGAAGGAACTTACAAAAAACAAATCCATACCATTTGGTTCCAACTTGAGAACAACAAGGCATAAATCTTGATGCTTCCATTGAGGATAGGCATGCCAGTCTCTCAACTTAGTCACTCCTGGCCATACATCTTGTAAGGTAGGGGGAATGACCACGTTCAAGGGCCCAGGTCATGGAGGTCCAAGAGCAGAAGGCTGCCCTAGCTTACCTCAGCTTAAAGGGGTGTTAGGAAATGCGAGACGAGAATGATGAGGACTTTAAGCCCTTCCATCACTCTACAAGTCCAAAACTTAGAATGTGGCTAGGTGAGATAGTTTTTGAGTTCAACACTATTCCTCAGGAAGCTCTCTTCTTGAGGACAAAAGCGCAATCCAAAGATGACAACACAACGTGCTAGCATCTATCAAGTGTGCTGGTGTCTGTATGACCAGAGTACTAAAGAGACAAGGTTAAATTCTGGCAAATAGACTAATGACCTAGCTAACTACTTCTAAAGGGTCAAAACAATTCTATCAAGTAGATAAGATATGCTCCAATATGATAAAGTAAATACAAAAGAGTTAGGGTGGCAAGAATAATCTCACAAAGGAATTTGTTCTCCAGGTAGCTCCCAGTAGCACATTCACCTACACACAAAGAAGAGGGAAATTTGGTTGGGGCTATTAAGGGGTCTACCTCAGTTAGACCCCTACTTTGGTGTTTCCACCTCCATGGATAGAAAAGTTTGCAACAATGGAGAAATAATATGATAAAGAAGGAAATGAAGTAAAGAACACTAAAATACTACAAAATAGTAAATGTGCTAACTCAGCCAAGTAATAGAGGAGAGGAGTGTAAAACTTACCACCTCCACCAAGAGCACTCAAGGCTAATGGGGGAGAAAATAAGAGTACTTAAGCCTCTGTTGCAATGGTGTTGTCCAACACTTGTTCTACTGAATTGATGGAGCGATGTTGTTGCTGCTATGGAGTACAAAATTGCAGCTAAGAGTGCTTGGGAATGCCAAAAGTGAGTTCCAGAGAGTGTGTAGAAGTTGAGTTGAAAAATTAGAAGATTGTAGAAGATGAAATGCATGTAGAAGGAGTGAATTTCAAGGAGAGAATGAAGAAAATGGCCATATTCGGGTCAGTCAGCCAAAGAGGGCATTAAAAGTTGACTACCAATGAGAAGTGTAATGCCTCTGTAGGCTGTA
This sequence comes from Sequoia sempervirens, assembly GCA_007258455.2. Lineage (NCBI taxonomy): Eukaryota > Viridiplantae > Streptophyta > Pinopsida > Cupressales > Cupressaceae > Sequoia > Sequoia sempervirens. Next base: position 11,464 of record VDFB02110769.1, on the reverse strand, counting down.
GCCGCAAGTATCTACCAGGGATGTAAGCATGCCGCACGAATGGCTACGTGTCACATGGGAATCCTCGATAGAAATTCCTCTAATGATGCTCAAAATAGACACCAAGTGGAATAAAGGTAGTGGGCTTATGTGGAATTTAGCCTCTGAATTTGGTTTTCTAAAGTGGAGAAAGATAAAAGGGGAATTTGTGCAAGGGGTGAAAATTCACACCTATATATTTTTCCCCCACATTAGCGAGCACGAATACTGATGAGTGCTTCGGTAAATAAGATCAAAGAATAATAGGGATAGAAATGTATACCTAAACCATTGAGGAAGCATACCACGATCTAACGAACCTGAAAGTGCATGACAAGCAAAGGACTTCATAGATTTTTAGATCTATGAAGTTGAAAGCATCTTGTAGGTTCGCAGACCTACAAGGAGGTGACCCCCAAGATCTCTAACATGAAGGAAGCCCCAAAAAGCAAGTGTCGCTTTCAAGCCTAAAATGAAGGTATCCTCCAAGATCTCTCACATTAAGGAAACCAAGAAAAAGTGCCTCACAGATCCACAGATCTACAAGGAGGTATCCCCCAAGATCTCTCACATGGAGGAAGTTGAGAAAGCACCTCATAGACCTACAAATATGCAAGGAAGGTATCCTCTAAGAACTCTCACATGAAGGAAACCCCAAGAAAGCACCCTACAGACCCATAGACCTATAGGGGAGCAACCCCCAAGATATCTTGCATGGACGAAGCTCAAAGGAAGCACCCTATAGGTTCTTAGACCTATAGGGAGGTATCCCCAAAGATCTCTCACATGGAGGAAACCCAAGAAAGTGGAATCTGTAGAGTTAGGAAGCGGCTTCACAGGGGCACCTGGAAAGTGACATGTCTATCTGTAGGTAGAACATGTCAAAAAGTGGTCACGCAGGCAAGTAAGAGGACATTCATGCAGACTGTCAACAAGTTGGAAAACTTTCAAAGGGGTCCCTCGAGAACTTGACACAAGGAAGGGGTCCACTCAAGGGATGCACAATTCGAAAGTGAATGTTTTATTTCTTGAATCAATCCATCATCGAGGAATCACCTCTTTAAAGGAGGAGAATTCCCCCACATGAGGGGAAGGTTATAGCTGCTCCCACCTCGGGGAAAATTATCAAGTTCTTTCAAAAGGATTTGTAATTCTGAATGTTGTTTTTGAAGAGGAATGTTTATAAGGATTTCCAAGAAAAGATTCATTGGAAATGAATTCATTTTCTGAAAATCAAAATGATGAAGAAGTGGTGTTGTCACACATTAGAGGGACAACTCAAGCAAAGAAGAGAGAAAGATAAAGAGAAGCAAAAGAGAAAAACACAGACAAGGGGTTCAGGGGTAGCCTGATATTTCAGGGTTAGAATTGCTCATAAATATATATATGTATAGTAATAGTATATAAATGAACTGTCATCAACACCCTACTATATCAGACCATGTGAAGAATGCATGAGAAGAAAAAGTAAAAATTAAAAATTGGGTCAACATGGAATGGAAACCTAAATTCCCCCAATGCTTTGTATCATCCCCAATTTACCAAAAATCAAGCACAAACATGGAAGAATGATGATACAAATAGAGGAAGGTTTATGACACAAAAACCATGCCTATATTCAAGCACCAATAGGGGTGACAAGGGTCATCTAGGCACACATAGCACAATCACGGGAGAACACAACACATTGCACATACACACATATAATCTACAAATAAAGAAGAGGCCTCCTCCTAACACTGATCAACCAAGAGGTCATCTGCTTCCCAATCTAGATCATCATAGGAGGGAGGGGGACAAGCTTGCAGTGGAGGGATGTTAAGAGGAGGAGTATCTATCCCTCCCACAACAAGGGCCAAGGAAGAGGGCCCCATAAGGTCCTCTCCACCAAGCTCTTATGGAGCCAAGGTTAGCAATTTTGCGAAGATCAGTGACAAGGAAAAAAATTAATCCACAAAGTTAAACATGCACCTTACAGGAGTGTCATGTTTAACTTCAATGGATGGGGTAGGTTGCACCCGATATTCACTACTAGGCTTGACGAATGACTTGGGAGTGGTGACAAACTTAGGGGAAGCTAGGACTGGTTCCGTCACTAGGATAGAACAAGTCAGCACAGGACCACCTTGTGAAGAAGGTGGGATCCTCTCTTGTTCCTCATTGCAGGAGGAGTCACCCTCAACCTCCTTCTTTGTTGGGGGATACAAACTCCCTACATACAAGGTAAGAAGTGCAGAGAAAAAGGAGGAGAAAACTGTATTAAACACCACCAAGGTTTTCATCATAACTGCGGGTCTTGGGAAAGGTGAGACATCTAGAACGAACATCAATAAAGGTGGCTCCACCAAAGGACCAATGAACACCTGTACCCCCTTGGGGTTAGGCACATTCATACTCATAATGGAAGTTGGAAGAAATGTGGAATTAGACTAAAGGGAAGGAGAGGGAAGGAGAGAGGAAGATGCTATAGGAGGCCCTGAAGCAGGGCTAGTTGTATCTTCTTCCTTCCTCTATGAGGTGGCCTGATTATCCAGAAGATCCTTTCACTGGTGCTTATGCTCATGTGCAAGGTAGTTTCCATGACTCTTTGAGTTGGAGGCTTGAGGATGTGAAGGAACAAAAGGGATCCTGCTCGATAGGTTGAGAAGCAACAAGAAGAGTCGACTCAAGAGCCTCAATAGTAGGCCTCTTCTGATTCACTACCTTGGGAGTAAGAACAGTAGGAGGCTACAGATCAAATTCCCTTTGGTAACCTTTGTTTCTGCCATATAAGTAGTACCACAGTCTGAGGTACTCATTAGGGAGATCTAAGATCCTAAGATTGGGCTTGCACCAAGGAGGTATCATTGGACTCAGTAGATAGTCGTCGGGCTGACTCATCCAATACTCCTCCGAAGAAAGGGGAGAGGATGAGTCAATCTAGGAAAAGCAAACCTTCTCTTTTACTTTACGGGAAGGAGAGGGAGTCTATGTGGACTTCTCCTTTCCCTTCTAGGAAGGGGGAGTAGTTGGTGCAGGCTTCTCCTTCTCCTATCAGAAAGAGGAGGTGACTGACTGCTGTATCATAGGAAGGGTTAGCTTTGGCTACCCTTTCCCCCAATCTTATACTTTACATAATTCTTGTAAAGTAGGTTAGTTCTCATAGGAAGCGAACTGACTAGGGTAGGCCAAAAATGATCCAATGGATATCCACCACAAGACACCAAGGGTTGGTATCCAGTGTCATGCACTACACGCATGGAACCTTCATGGGAAAACTTTAAATATTTGTGAACAACAAAGGTGATTCTATTCATGGAAGCTAGCTAGGGTATGCCTTGCTTTAGATTGAATAAATCTGACTCTAGAATAACATCAAAAACCATGTCAATAGCCCTAGGTCCTACTAGGATAGACAAAGTTATTGAGTCATATGGTTTAAGACACATACGATTGTGTGTACGGATGGTAGATTTTGTTTCTTCATATTCTTCCCTCTGTAATGAATTCAATACTAATGTTTCTTCCATAATGAAATTCACATAGCTTGTGGGGTCTACCAAGACCCTTGTCACAATGTTACCATTGAGGCGAGCGGGAATGTAGAGTGGAGAGGGCTTGTTGTTTAAGGGAAAGTCTTGTGACGTGAATGTTATGTCCAATGAATTAGGTGAAGGTAGAGCCGTAGAAGTCACCATGACCATGTTAACATAGGTCTTGGTTTGAGTAAAAAAATTAGTGGGATCGATAACCATGTTAGCAAAATGTGACAGAAACGGGCCATGTATATCTAGAATTCACTATTAGCTTTCACCACTATTTTTTTAGCATTTTGTTTACTCCCATCAAGATGAATGGTATCATCCTCGATGCAGTCCTGTATCTCATGACACAGCCACATAGAACGTTTGGTATCATGTCCATTAAATTGATGGTATTGACAATAAGTGCTTCCATTATACCAATTATGGTAAGGCTCCTTAAGAGGCTTAGGATTCGACAAGGTTATGATCTTATCCTTCAACAACTTCTGTAAGATAGAAGAATAAAATTCTGATAACTTTCTGAACTTTCGATTAAATCTAAGGCCATTGTCATTAGCAGTGGCTACTGAATTTGTAATAGTCTTACCTTTCCCAAAAATTGATACGATGGACTTTCCCTCCGAATGGGAGCACGAGGAGGATCCCCTGAATTGAACGACCATCTATTGGTACTCTTGTAGGGATACACACAAATGCACAAAAGAAGGATACTTCATAAGGGTGAACTTGTCTTGCTAAGGCCTTTGTAAGTTCCCTATGAATACCTTTTTTGCATCTGAGTTAGTAGCTAATACAAGATTTGTGAAAGGAGTACTTGATAACTTGCTATGAAATTAGTGATTTTTTCATTGTCTCCTTGTTTACATCGGATGAGATCTGAGAAGGTCATCTTTGACCTGATATTAGCTTGAAATTTTCTGAGGAATTGATTTACAAGTTGGTCAAACAAGAAAATGGAATTGTTAGGTAAGGAATAGTATTATTCCAGTGTTGTATCCTTGAGTGATCAAGGGAATAGTTTCACCATTAGTACATCGTGATGGAAGATGTATATGCATAGGGTGTTAAAGGAAGATACATGTGTCCGTGGATCCCCTTTACCACCATATTTTTCAAATTTAGGGATCTCCATTCCTTGAGGGAAGGGAGTGTTCAGAATTGCAACTGACAATGGGCTATACCAGAAGAAGGGTTGAAAGATAGGTTGGGTAGAGGCTTCAGAGAGACTCAGCAATTGGCTCTACATATTGCCCATATTCTAAATAAGGGTGTTTAGAATAGGGTCATTAGAAGATATAGGGCTAGTGAAACCTCCTCCAGAACCACTGCCAAAGCCACCTCTAGAACCACCACCAGAACCACCTCTGGGACCATCGGAGTGACCATTGCTGGAACCACCACCATGACCTCCACCGGAACCACTTCCACTAGCACCACCTCTGCTGCCAAATCCACCACCACTACAAAAGCCTCCACCACTCATCCCACCAAAACCTCCACCACTAGAGGTGACAAGAGGGGTGAAACTAAATCCCAAGGAGACCTTGTTTACTTTGATAGTTTCAAGTTTTTTGGAGAAAAAAGGGATGCTGATAGAAGGGATCGCATCGGCCATGTAGAAAGACATGGAAGGCATTGATACTCCTAACTATCCTTCATGATCTTTAAAAGTGACTCCTTGTACAATAATACGATTATTTGAAGGAGCACACACTTCAACCAGACCGATGAGGCTAGTCAAAAGTTCTATGCCTATTTGATCCTTATCCACCATATGTTTTAACTTGCTAATAACCTAAGTGGCCTTGGCCATCTACGGGTTTCTTTCCAACTGATTTTCTAAGTCGCCCAATCCTTTGGAAAGGGTGAAAACATAGTCTAAAGGAATTTGAATGGCCTCATGTGTTAGAAACCCATGATCAGATTTGCAAATCGAAAAGACCTTCCACAGAAGAGAAAATAAAAAAAGACAGAGATATTGCAAAAAGACGTGCAACATTATTATTCAAGAATTCAATTAATTACAAGATATGATTTGCTTTATAAAAGCAAAGATGCAAACCTAATCTTATCTTGAGCAACAAGATAGCTCGATAAGATAAAGATGAAAGCCTAAAACTTAGGAATTAAATAATTACCTAAGTAAACTTATGCAAAGTGTAATTAATAATTAATTACACCAACACCCCCCATAAGTGCAACTTAGGGAGAAGCAAATAAAGCATGCACCTAAAACTAAGATGAATGCAAGAAAGTATGAATGGGTCCCATCAACAAGGCCTGATCAGGTACCCAAGTACAAATGCAATAATTAAGTAGAGAAGGAAAACCCAGTGGGACAAAACCCCCATACAATGAGATGACTGCTGCAAAGAAGCACTGGAAGATCATTGTGGAGTAACACTGGAACCGCAATCTGACAAGAAAGGAAGGATACCTCTATCTATAACTAAAACCAAAACCAAAATCATGATAATGTGACAGCAGACCTGATGCCACAGAACACTCGAAAACTCACAAATTGGAACAACCCTGGAATCTGTGAAGCAACAGTAGATGCGATGATGACAAAATCTAAAAACCGTGTATCTTGATGCTGATGCCAAACTGAGACTGAAACTCTTCCATGGGAAGGAGTACCAAAAATAGACTCTGGAACAATAACCACAAAAACATGGCCCTCAAACTGAGAAGAATCTAAACCAATGAGGATCAAGAAACGTAATCTCCCAACTGAAGTGTGAACCAATGAATCTGACATGTGTCAAGTTATAGCAAAAAATGTGGCCAAAAGAAACTAGGAGACCAGATAACCCATGCGAGTTTCCATCAAAATAAAATCAAATATGGTGATCAAAGTGAAAACTACACTCTAATCAGATTTATTATGCAAGAAACCCCCCTAAATGGAACTTTATCTCAGTTCATTTATTACAATAACCCGACGATTGTAAAAAGAGAGAATACTAACATGAATAAATAGAAAATATAAATAGACCTTAGACCTGTGTAGAGGACTGAATCAGCTTTCCAATGCCGCAAGAATGATGAAAAACAGAGCACTGAGTCGAAAGATATGCCCTCCAAAGTGAAATATGAACATCTGAATTCAACTAAAAAAAATCCCATCAAATAGAAAAATTTCTGGAAATAGACTACACCATCAGAAAATTGGGCTCGCCAGCTTTCCGATGATATCTCGTTTCAAAAAAAATGCCTCCGGGATCAAAAGTTATGATGAAATGAAAAAAATGCCTGTAAGAGGGAAATATGGGGACAACACAGGCTAAATAGGGGCAAAAAAATAGCTCCCAGGCGCTAGCCCTTGGGCATTCATACGACTGACCGTGCCACTAATGGGTGGCAGAGATCCTGGACACCATCAGACCGTGGGCTTGCTGAAAGAAGCCCACGTGGGCTGAACAGAAGGTGAGCGGCATGGTGAAGAGGAGTCGCCGATGGCGGTGGTCTGGCGGTGGCCGGTGGGAGGCCGCCCAGTGGTGCACGAGCTTTTATTCGGGCGGCACAAAAAAACCATAGGTTTTTTGATTTTTTTTTTTTGAAAACGGTGCCTCGGGGAGTGTGCTGGGGAGGCCGTATGGCCCCCCAGGCAAATTTTTTTTGCCTTCTAGACCAACTGCTCAAAATCAATGAAACGAGTTCTTAGGGTTTTGGTCAGCCGTGGAACGCCATGGTGACCTCTATTTGTGCCCAACCTACTCCAAAATTTTGGCTACCCCAGACTTGCAAAAAATCTCCAGATAGAAACCCTCACAGATCGGCAAATGATGGCCAAAATCTAAAAATAAAAGTCAATCTTGACTTTTTCCAGCGCTCTGAATCTAATGGTGAAGCCCGATCTGATCCAAAATGCCTAATAGATGAACTCAAGGCATAATACCCCTCGAGGAATCAATCGAACCCCCAATGATTTTTCAAAAATTGAGAAGGGCCGCAAATCAAGGCTCGATACCATGTTAGAAACCCATGATCAGATTTGCAAACCGAAAAGACCTTCCACTAAGAGAAAATAAAAAGATAGAGATTGCAAAAATATGTGCAACATTATTATTCAAGAATTCAATTAATTACAAGATATGATTTGCTTTATAAAAGCAAAGATGTAAAACCTAATCTTATCTTGAGCAAACAAGATAGCTCGATAAGATAAAGATGAAAGCCTGAAACTTAGGAATTAAATAATTACCTAAGTAAACTTATGCAAAGCGTAATTAATAATAATTACACCAACATCATGCTCATCTATTGATGATGGTGTAGGAGACATGGGAGGAGTGGGGACATGATTGGTTTTGTCAAAGAGTCACATCCCATCCCTTGACAACTGCTCCTGCACAACCAAACCAATGGAAGGACTAGAGAAAAGGCATGTAGAGAAATGAGTAGTGACCTTCAAACTTTCCATCAGGAGGTGTCGTATAATTCTCTTGAAAATATACCCAGAAGTTGTGGACTAGGTTGTGGTGCTCATAAACCTTCATAACACTCATGAATACAATGTTCGTGAAGTAAGCGACAGAAGCCTTAGCAAAAATAGATGAGCAGACATTGGTTCACGTCAGGTTCACCAAATATGTAAGGTAGGGGGACTGACCACGTTTAAGGCCCCAAGTCATAGAGGGCCAAGAGCACAAGGCTACGATAGCTTACCTCAGCTTAAAGGGGTGTTAGGAAATGCGAGATGAGAATGATGAGGACTTTAAGCCCTTCTATCTCTCTACAGACCCAAAACTTAGAATAGGGCTATGCGAGCTAGTTTTTGGTTTCAACACTATGCCTCAAGAAGCTCTTTGCCTTAAGATGAAAGCGCAGTCTCAGGATGACAACATAGTTCATTGGCATCTATCAAGTGCGTTGGTGTCTGTACAACTAGAGTACTAAAGAGACAAGTTTAAAATCTAGAAAATAGACTTACAACCTAGCCAACTACTTCCAAAGGGCCAAAACAATGCTATGAAGTCGACAAGATATGCTCTAATATGATAAAGTAAATACACAAGAGCTAGCCTGGTGGCAAGAATAATCTCATAAAGTAATTTGTTTGCTAGTTAGCTCCTAGTAGCACAATCACCTACACACAAAGAAGAGGGAAATTTGGTTGGGGCTATTAAAGGGTATGCCTCAGTCAAACCCCTGCTTTTGTGTTTCCACCTCCATGGACAACCATGTTTGCAACAATGGAGAAATCGTATGATAAAGAAGGAAATGAAGTAAAGAACACTAAAACAATAAAAAATAGTAAATGTGCTTACTCAACCAAGTAATAGAGGAGAGGAGTGGAAAAATTACCACCTCCACTAAAAGAACTCAAGGCTAATGGGGGAGAAAATGAGAGTACTCAAGCCTCTGCTACAATGTTGTTGTCCCACACTTGCTCTACTCAATTGATGGAGGAATGTTGATGTTGTTATGGAGTGCAAAGGTGTTGCTAAGAGTGCTTGGGAATGATAGAATAGAGTGCAAGAGAGTGCATAGAAGTTGAGTTGAAAGCTTAGAAGATTGTAAAAGATGAAATGAATGTAGGAGTGAATTTGAAGGAGAGAATGAAGAAACCAAACATATTTGGGTCAGTCGACCGAAGAGGGAATTACAAGTCGACTACCAATGAGAAGTGTAATGCCTTTGCAGGCTCCAACTATAGGAATATTCTAGGGACATAAGTGCACTACACAGAGATATGCACGTCACGCAAGCATCCCGAAAATAAATTCCTCTATCAACACTCAAAACGAGCACTAAGTGGAATGAAGGCAGCGGGCTTATGTGGAATTTAGCCTCCAAATTTGGCTTTATAAAGTGGAGAAAGGAAAAAGGAATTTGCATAAAGGGTACAAATTAACTCCTATACACACCTTTAGTAGGAGTTCCAAGATGCCTATTACACACAACACCTCTCATGAATAGAATATCTTGAAATTCGAGATGCTCTTATAATGTCTACATCATAGATGCTCATGTTAAGATTAACTTTAAATGAATAACTTGAAATTCCCTAACCAAGCTTCACACACACTTTTATAATGGCTTAAAATCATAATTGAGATTTGGCTATGTGCAAGATCATCATGGAAAAACTAGGCCCTTAAATGGAAAAAAATTTAGAAAAATTAGAGTTAGGAAACCTGACCTAAAAACTTGAATAAGTTATCTATATTATTTCAAAAATATGTAAGAATAAAATATGTCACAAATTAAATGTAGTTTCTAAACTATTAGGTTTGTTTAATATATATATGGTGAAAATTTGAAATTCAATGCAAGAGTACTTAAATTTTAGGAAAAAATGAAGTAGGTGTCCTGTCAATTCACCCTAACCACAATGAAATGATAATAATTTTTTATAAGATTTTAGATATAAGTAGAGGACTCCATGTCCCAATGTGATGCATATTTTTTGTAATTTTTCCAAGTAAACAATTAATTTATGAATTTTATTACAACTTTTAAAAAATATTAAATAATTGTATGTCCGACCACCTTAAATTCACATTATCAAACTTCATGAATTCAATTTTTCTTTTTAATCCTATAATATGTGAAGCATAGAATGTGACGCATGTTTTGGATTCAAAAAATGTGATACCATTTGAAAGCTATAGATTGTTTTCAATCAGTCTATCAATTAGGACTTTAGTCATAATTTGAATAGGAAATGAATACTAATTACTTATTAAATTTAAAGTAAAGCATAATTTATATTGGTGGAAAACTGAGAATCTCCTTTAAAAACCCTTTTCATTTCATCAATTTTTGGTAAAATAAATCCGTTAGCCACATACCCATCATATTACCACTTTTTGGCCCATCATGATCCTGCACATACCCATTTGTCAAGATCATCAAAATAAGGATGTTGGATTGCTTTTTTAGCTGAGATTCTCTTTGATGGCTCATAAATCAACATTTTCTGCAAGGGGACACTAAACAGTTTTTAATAGGATAATTGCAAATAGGAAAACTAAAATAAGATGATGGCATTGACATCAAATAAATTAATGTGCATACAAGTATAGATTAATAAGAACCAATGTGCATACTTACAAATTAATCCAATGAACCATCTAGGTCTGCTCTACTCTTTATTGTGTCAAGTATTGCCTCATGGTCAAACTCATGGACCTTCCACAAGGTCTTGTTCAAAGGTCTACCCCCATATTTGGTCAAACAAACATTGGATGCCACAACAAGGTTCAAGTAATGAAGAATCTTACGATGTGTGTCAATGTCCTGAAACAACCAATATTTAACACTCTTATGTGGGTACCTTCTAAGCCACATTTTAGTAACAACAACTTAGCCTATAGGGTATTTGATGTTTTCTCCATCTATAACTAGGGCCTCCAATTTATTTTTAGCCTCAACACAATGACACAAGTAATAGTTTGTTCCCTCTTTGTTGTCTTCATCTGCAATAACTACATAAACATGCCTTGCATTGATATGTGCAGAAAATCTCTTGAAATTAGTCAACATTACAAATACACTACAAAGTAAGATAACAATAGGAATTTCAAAAACTAAGCAATTAGATATATTACTTGGTTGAACTAGATTTGATACGTGGTCAAAATCAACCAATGATTCCATCTGTGTTAGTTCTAGTGTCATCGAAGGGCGATACGTGTGAAGTGGGCTAAGATAACTTGTCAAACATTTCTCAACCCACTCCTCTAACTCACAATCATTCCAGGCTTGCATTGTACATAAAGAACAAAAGAATTCCATCTTCCATGTATTGATACTCTATGAACCTGCATTTGAGCTAAGGAAAGAGTGTAGCTCACTCAATCCTATTAGTGTACAACAATCCTCATATGGTGCAATGTTAGTATCATCCATCGACCAAAAAAATCTACAAACTAAAGATGTACCTTCATTACTTGGACCCATCGAACCATTAC
>VDFB02110768.1:0-20212 GCA_007258455.2 Sequoia sempervirens | reverse complement strand
ATGTTGAAAATCTATTCAGTAATTGTGAAGGTTTATGGAATTGTTGTAATGATTCAATGCTGATTAGGGACAATGACATATTTTCTCTATAATTTTTATATGTATATGTACATTGATAATGAAATCAATTAAATTTGTTAATTTGTTTGTTGACTCATGTGAACTCTTAATCCAAGTCTAATGTTATGTATTCTATAATGTATATGATGAATGCCTTAACAATGTTATCATATGAATATATCAAATTTCCTTATATTTTAAATGTTATCATATGAATATTGAATAGTCTTCATATTGCTCTTTATCAAAAGCATCAAAGTCAACATTCAATTCAATTTCATTTAAACCACAATCAACTAGAGTGCCACTCCCCACTAGTTGCAAAAGCTACCTCATCTAAGAGACTTTGGCAAGTTGCACAACTATAGCACCTAAGTCAGCACACTTAGGAGTTTGATCCTAGTTCTTTGTCACCCCCTCATTGTATTTAGGTGTCTTATGTGACAAGAGATGAAGGTTGGAGTGCACAAAGACTAAATCGTTATCTTTTTTTTTTTGGCATGCAATCAGTTGCATTTAATTGAGTGGATGAAGGACTATGTACTCCAATTCCTCTCAGCTAGAGAACTTGCAACTTATTGAATCTGCATACAACATCTAGTATTAATAATTACAAAACATAAATTATAAATTATAAAATTATGTTATTATAATAAATAGTAGCGAATGAAAAATGAGAAAAAAATATAAAAAGATGCATACTTGAGAGAATATTTTTATTGAGGTTGCAAGTAAATAGATCCTTGGCCATGTATGTACTACCATTCATGAGTATCTTTTTTGCACTTGTCTCGAAGAGTGTAAACATTTCCTTGAAGATATGAAGTGGCAAAACTCACACAAGACAATATTTTGTATATCTTCATATAGAAATATTATTCTAAATGCAGTCTTGTAGCTAGTAGCAATCTCTTCATCCCTATATGGTGCCACCCCCTCAGCAAGGAAAGTTTCTTTTTGCTATAATACTTTGGGGACAAAACAAATGCTAAGCGATGTAAGGGCATGGTCATCTTGTTGCTACAATCAACAATGATCCATTGCACTTTTTTTGAAAAATGCTTCTATTGGGTGATCTAGGTGGATCTTGAAGACCTCAAAATTCAACCGGCTCAAAATCTCCGAGAACCAACATCAATGCATAGAGCTTGTGAAGACGAACCCGACGCAACTTGTTTTGCGTAAAACGGAGTCCGTATGAGCAAATAGAGCCAGTCAAAGTTTTAGTCAAATGATGATGTCAACATGTGACATGGCAATTGACTAGATGGTGACGTGGAATTGCAGGTGATGTGGCAAAAATCTCACAAAATTCACGAACACCATGCTTTATTTTTTAAAGAAAAATAAAGTGTGGAGGCTTATTTTATCTCACAAAAATCCATTTGGTGGGATCGGATTTTGTGGGATCCCAAGAGGATTTGGTGGGATTAGTGGATTTGGTGGGATTAAAACAAAATCTCATAAAAATTAAAAAAAAAAAGATTAGCCCCTTTAATAAATGAATAAGCCCAAATGGTTATTAAATAAATGAATAAAAACAAATACCCAAAACAATATAGCCCGTAAATGGAGAAATGACAAGGGCATTATAACAAATTAAAAATGGGTTTTAAAAGGGTTGTTATTTTTTTTGTAAACGAAGGGTATTTGTTGGTAATTTGTTTTATATGGTGGTTTTTGGCCTTTTTAGCCAAAATTATGTATAAAAGGGGGGTAGGAGTGTGAGTTTGGCATTCAGAAATTCAAAAATTCAAAGGTTTTGAGAGTTTTGTGAGCTCAGTGGTCTCTTGTGAGTAAATGGAGAGATAAAAGCTTAGTGAGTCTTTTGAGAGAATTATGAGTAGTCTCTTAGAAGAATAGGAAGAAATAAAAACTCGTCGTTTTCTTCGAGAGAATTTTCATGACTTTTAAGTCATTATGTAAAGGCTTGATGCCTCATGTATTGTACTCTTGTTGTGAGAGAGAGAGTTGCAGTTTTGTTGCTTGATAGCATTGTAAAGGTGACGAAGGAGATAGGCACGAACATGTTGCTGGATAGATCCTGTCATTGCAGTGTGGAAGCGGGAAGAGCCTGAAGTGTGACAATCTTCCTTGGAAGCAGATTGTAACTCAGAGAAAGACCATGGTGATGTAAAAGCAGTTGCATCATAATAATGGCAACGATCGCACATATTTGCAGATCCAGAGATGTAGCTAGAATTTGGTGAACTCCGTTATCAAATCTTTTCTCTCTCTTTTCTTGGTGCATGATATTGTCAGCTTCTTTAGTTTCCTGCATTTCATGTGTTTATTTGCTCAATTCACAAGCATCGTCAGTTTCGATCTTAAATTAAATCTGTATCCTGGTGAATCTAACAGTTGTTAAGTGATTCATAGTAAGGAGTTTACAAATCAAGTTTGGTATTAGAGCTAGTCTGACAAGTTGCAGGTTGTGGAATACTTGGCACAAATTCAAGCAGTGAGGTGAGATGTCATCACATAAGGAGAACCAGTTTCCTTCTTTTGTTTTTGATGCAGAATTTTGTAAGACCTTCATGGTGATGAAAGCCAAGGTTGATGTAATGTATGAGGAATGGAAGTTTGAAAAAGAAGGTTTGTCGAAGAAAGTCGAAGATGCAGATCCAGTGAAAGCTCCTCATTCTTCTCATTCTCTTTCTTGTTCTATTGGTAATTCTGAGAAAGAATCTCAAAGTGTTGGATTGAGGTTGTTAACCAAGATGGGCTATGAAGAAAAGGGCCTTGGAAGTCATGGACAAGGCATGGTTGAACCTGTGAAGGTGGAAGCTAGACCTCGCTATGCAGGATCGAGGTATGGTGAAGGAGAATGCTCCAAGGCAATGGACGCAAGGAATTCTCCAAAAGAAGAACCGTCTCAAGAACAATCTAAGAGAGGCAATGACACATCACCTTCAGGCAGTGGTGACACATACAAGATGTTCAAGAGAAGAACGAACACAAATTCTTCTCGGCATGCATGCACCAAGGGTGACCATCAAAGGTATAATAAGCCTAATTATTCCAGTGTTTCTTTAGATTATAAGAAGATTGGCAATGTAAAAAGTTTATGGTATAGAAAACCATGCACATTTTGTGGGTTGAATAACCATAGTGTTGCCAAGTGTTGGAAAAGAAGCTTTGTACATAACCAACTACCCTACAATTTTTAGTGTTGTCTATTACAACTTGGACAACATTTTTTCGAGTCCACCATTTCAAAGGATTCTATGAGGATATTGGCAATGAAAGTTGTATTCTTAACTTGCCCCTCACAATCCATTGCCTTCAAAACATCGCCCCTTTAGGGGGCACTGCAATGACTTTGATCAGTGGTCTATTTTTGCAATCTTTCCATCCATCAAAAATGATGGACACACTTGTTTCAAGCTATGTATTTTGATTGCTCTCAATGATGCCTCCATTGAAGCCTTCTCCTTCACCAATAAGGTGGTTCACACCTTTTCATACCCAAGACTAACATAATCAGAAGGTGCATCAATAATGATTGTCACCATATTCTGCTAATATGGCGATTTAATGAGGTTGAAAGGAAGCTCATTGCCATAAATGCAATGAGTAATGCTCTAATTTGAAACCTCCCTTGCTTCATTCTTGAAGACCTTTGCCAATGGGCCTCTTTTACGTGAAACATTCACTTCTTGGGAAGATGGTGGCAATGGCATGAAAGGATGTGGGTCAACCAGTTGTGATAAGCCGCTAGGAGGTTTTTGTAAGCTTTTCTTGGGCAAGAGGATATGCTCTTTCCTTTGATCTACTACTTACTATGTCGGCATCCTGTTTCTATTTGGCTTAGGACAAACTTTTATTCCCATGCAAGTTATAGTGTAGAAGTGAGCTTTCACTCAAAAGTATGAGCTCTTATACTCAGTTTCATATTGGCGACAACATCAACGGTAACCCCCACCACCAAGAAGCTGTTTAGTCATTGTTGTAAGTTGCCAAAGAGGCGATGTTGCATCAATTTAAATAAACTCTTTACGTTGGGAGCAATTGAACTAGAACTAGCAGTCATTTTGTATGAACTTAAAACAAAAAAAATATTACAAATTAACAACCCTACAACTTAAAAAAAAAATGACATTATAACCCCTTATTATGCATAAAAAGTTCGAAAATAAAATTTAAAACTTACCAAAGGAAAAAACTTGAAAAATGTTCAAACAAAATTATTCAAAACTTGAAAAAATTGAAAGACTCATTCACCTTTGATGGTTAAATCTTCTTTGTGCAGCTATTTCACCCTTGTTGGTGTAGGTTTAAGTCTCTTGTAGCTCTTATGGTCTCACCTTCAAAAAGAATGAAGCAACCTTCAAAACCCAACAATAGCAGCTTGGAGGAAAAAAATACAATTTTGGTCTTTTGTGTTTGTGAAATGAGTTCAAGAAAGTGTTATGCTCTCACTTTAGGCAAATTGATTCTTTTGTGTTTTAAAAAAATGCTATTTAAAGTGTTTCTTTTTCATTTTTTATGGGTTGAGGGGCCATAGGTTCCCTTGGGTTTGCCTAGGGTATTGCTGGGCGGTGCCTGGGTGGTACCTTGGGCGAACCCGGGGACAAACCAAACTAGGACCCGTACCTAGACCAAACCTGTATCGATATTTGGGGTGAGGGGGGGGGTGTTCAATAACATAGGAAATAACAATTTATTGAGGTTCTATACCTATTATAATCATCTTGGAAAATAATAACCATATAAAACCAAGATATTTTCTGAGTTGCTGCTAATATTTTACTTAATATTTAAATTATTTGTTGGTCAATGAAAATATTTAGTATATGTCGTAATGCATGGCTAACTAGAAATTATATATCTTTATTATGTTTAACTTATTTACCTTGTTCTGTTTATTTACTTGGAAATTTAGAATTTGCAAAATGTAAACTTCTATTCTTCCAATTTAATCATGATTTTCTTTTTTCAAAATTTTATCCATTCATGAATTTGTTTATGCAAATTTCAACCTTGTGAAGGGGTTGGAAATATCAGAGCCTTTTAAGTTTTTAGGTCAGAGATCTTGATCTTCTTCAAGGTAGCTTATCTACCTCTCCTTCCCTAGTGACCATGTTTCAACATTTTTTAGTTAAATCTCTCTATTTGAAATGGCAGTCTTTCGCCTTTTATAATTATAATTGGTGACAACCATAGTACTATTTAGATTTTTTGCATTATGTGATTATTTTTAAGATTCAAGCCATCAGTTTGCTGACCATATTCCATGAGTAGTTATTTCTCTATGACCTTTAACTTGTGTACATTGTTGAATGGTCACAAGGCAAAGGGAATCCACAAAGCACGCAAGCACCTCTAAGCATTTCTTGGTATGGCAGAAGAGTCATGATTTTCAGATTTTTAGAAAATCCATTGCTTTGAGATTTGCACCAGCTAGGCCTCTTTCACAATTGCCAAACCCCATGGTGCATGTGATGCCTTGTAAGCCTATATTGACTTGTGATTATTATCAATGTGGGATATTGCAGACAAATACATTTTTCTGTAAGTAATGGGATGTTCAGTAGAATAGTATTATTTATATATTTTAATTTCTGTGGGCTTTTTTCACTAAGTGGGAATTTTTTTATTGCTACGTCATTGTTTCGATGATTATTTCAATGAGTTGTCTTTTCTATCGACTTTATAAGACAATAATGCTATGCTCCACCTGGGTTTTGGATGGGGAGACCCGGGTGCCTCGGACGAGTTTCATTTGCAGGGTATTTTTTTTTAGGGACGCAGGGATGGCTGACAAAAAAATAGGGAAATTTTTTTAGAGAAATTTCAAAATTTATAGCATAACATTGATAAAGCATTCATTCTAGACATTGTATAAGCTTAATACATATCATTAGACTTGAATTGAGATTTCACATGAGAATTGACAAACAAATTAACAAAGTTCAAATGCTTTTCATTATAAATGTGCATACATATCATATAAAAGTCTGATAATTATAACCAAAATGCCCAAAGGCTCCAAGTCTCAACTATGAAATGACATGATAAACATAAAACTAAGAAAATATATCGCTGTCCAAGGTCCCTAATCAGCAAAAGGTAGGTCTAAATCAGCATTGCCCTCGCCATCAGAGCTCGAGTCTAAGTCAGTGTCAGTGTCCATGCCAATAGAAGGATCTGCCTCAACCAATGGAACCCCAACTAATCCCTCATGTGTATCCTCGTCCTCAATCTGCATAGCATCTTCGGGATTAACATCCCAACGTAAGGCTGGAGTCTGACGATACTCACTAGACTGGCGATCCTGTAGCCGCAAAGCACTGTGTACTGCCACCAACTTTTCCGATCGTTTAGAGGTAAGGCAGTTCCTCTTGACCGATTGGATAAAGCTATATGTGGACCAATTCCTCTCTGCAGCAGAGGAACTGGCAACCTGTGAAAGAAGGCGAACGGCAAGTAATCTCAACTCTGGTGCATCCTTCCCATGCCACGTCCACCATCCAATAGGGTCGGTTTGAGCCAATGTAGCTCTATCCGACCTCGCCTCTGGTTTGCTGAAGGTTGGACCACGAAGATTGACAAATGCAAGCCACTGTGTGCGAAGTATGGTAGATTCCTCTGAATTATACATTTTTGTAAGGGCCTTCATGAAGCCTTCTTTCACCTCTTCATCACGAGATGGAGCCACTCTCCCAGGCCTCGGTGCATACCATTTCGGATTGAGAGCATAGGCTGCCATATGAAGCGGGGTGTTCATGATGTCCCACCGTCGCGTCACAATGGGCCTAAGATGCTCCTCATAAAATGTCAAAGAAGGGTCCTTGCTATAAATTGCTTGCTTGACTTGTCCAAGCATACTATCAAAGGTCTCATAAATCTCTCCAAGGCTAGGAGAGTCAGTATCAGCAAATCTAATCACTTGCACAATAGGCTAGATGAAGGAGCATACATATCTGCAAGTGCAAACAAGTTACAAAAATTAAAATCAGCTAGCCTATAAATATTAAATAATACAATGAAAATCAGCAATAATAAAATTAAGAAATAAATTAATAATTCAAATAAATAATAAAATCAGCAATGCCAATTTTCTTACCTCATTGTGGACCACCAGTCATCATCAAGGATTTTTTGTTTCACCCTTTTTCCCTCCGCTGTGCTTGACTCATGCCATCTACCCCACTCTGCATTGACCATCATTAATTGTAGAGCCTCTTGGACCTCAAGCATCCTCTCCAATAAAATGAAGTAGCTGGCATATCTAGTCTCCACGGGCTTGAGGAATTCCTTCCTCGAAAATGTTCTAAACAAAGCAAGTGAAGTCTGATGGTTGCAAATGAACATTTGCACCTCTCTAGCCTCTGCAACCACTGCCTTCACCCAATCTATCTTCCCAATGTCCTTCAAAGTATTGTTCAATGCATGCACGCAACAAGGGGTCCAAAAAATGTGCTTATAAGCACTCTCCACCATCAATCCAGCTAATTTACACACACGGGCTGAATCAGTCACTACCTGGCAATGGCATATCATCAAGTTGATATGAGATTAGTATAGAATCTAAGAACTTAGAATATAGATATCAAAAAATTTAAATAACTAATAAGAAAATCAAAATAAAAAATAAGAAAGAAAGAAAAATAGAAAATCATACCTGCACAACATTAGAGGCTCCAACCTCCTCTATAGCATCTCTCAAAATATGAAATTGGAAGGTTGCATCCTTCCTTTTGCCTGAACAATCTACAGCTCTAAGAAAATAAGAGCCTGCTACACTAGTGACAATAAGATTGATGAGTGGCCGATGTTTGATATCGGTCCACCCATCCATGATTATGGAGCAGCCATCTGTCAACCATGTTTGTCTCATATCCTCCATCAAAACACTCACCTTGGAGTACTCTTTATCAAGAAGGGTGGTGCGTAGCTTAGTTTCTCCAGGTGGAACATATGAGGGACCAGCAACTACAATATCTTTGCACATTTGTTTAAAATATGGTGAACGTGAGACATGAAATGGTATGGCATTAGCATAAAAAAACTTGGCAATAGAAGAATCAGCCCCATCTTTTGCTGTAACATTAAACATATCAGCAACATTCATACTCCTTTTTTTTCCTCTAGTAGAATCCTCCCCCACATGAGAATGAGAAGCTGAAGCAACATCCACTGATGGTGTAGACATTCTCGAACTAGGCTGCAAACTCTCAATTGAAACCCCTTTTGATAATGCCTCCCCCTCCATATGCAATCTAGTTGCCTCAATTTTTTCTTGTTGGGTTATTTTTCTACACCCTTTCACCCCTTGACCACCAATCCACAAAAGATGGCAATAAACTCTCGTATAGCTGCCCCTATATTGTTTTTGGCACAAATGGCACTCCCATACTCTACTACCCCCCGAATTTTTTTGCTTGTCTTTATCAACTCTTGTTGCAAATTGTAGTAGAGGTTTTTTGGGGTTAAATGGGCCTCTTGCCCATTTTTTGAGGATTTCAGATGGACATTCAAAGGGGTTTGAACTTGCTGACCCTACTCCACTCCTAGTCTCTGAAGACCCCCTAATGTTTGGAGTTGAACCACCTCTAGGTCTATTTCTAGTTCTTTGAGTTTGAGTTCTTTCCTCCATTTGGATTTCAATATCATGACTTTCACTATCACTGCTGCTGTTACTCATGGTTATTTTCAAAAAAATTA
The DNA here is from genome assembly GCA_007258455.2 of Sequoia sempervirens. Classification (NCBI taxonomy): domain Eukaryota; kingdom Viridiplantae; phylum Streptophyta; class Pinopsida; order Cupressales; family Cupressaceae; genus Sequoia; species Sequoia sempervirens. The sequence continues at coordinate 11,482 of VDFB02110768.1, read as the reverse complement.
TGAAGTTCTTGATTTCAAAGAGCTGCAAATTCAAAACAAAAAAAAAACACCCTAAATGCCCTTCCTATGTGTTGAAAAACTTAAAAAAATCTTGCAAAAATTATAAACAAATAGCAAATACAAAACAAAGATGAGAAACATACCTCTAATATGTTGGCAATGATGCCCTAAGCTCCTCTTCAAACTGCTCTTCTCTCTTTCACTCAGCTGCTCTTCTTTTGCTCTCCTTCACTTCACATGGCAAGAAATAAGAATGAATTGTTTTTCACATTTTAGGCCACATAAAAGGTGAAACTTAGGTTAAGTGGCATGGGGCGCCCCTTGTGGGACCCCCCATACCTTTATTTTAATTTAAAAAACTTTATTTTTTTAAAAATAAGCGCTTTACTTGCTGCTGGGCCGTACGGTACGGCTAGGCTAGCACCCGGTACGGACGATGGACGGCTGGGCTGCTGGGTACTCCTAGCCGTACCCTAAGTCCCCTTTTGGGCAAAAGTCCCCTGATTGCAAAACCCCAAAAGGTTCCGGCACTTGGTCAAAAAAGGGGACTTACAAGCTTCAGCCCCGCCTCAAGGCCCCGGGAGCACAGCAATAATGTTGTTGAATAATTACAAGGCAAGGGGACCCAGCCCACAAAGTACACAAGCACCTCTTAAGTATTTGTTAGTATGGAGGAGTGACAATTTTGGGAAAATTCACCATTTTCTATCTGCTTCATACTGTTGAGATTTAGACTTGGGGAAAACTTGGCAAGCTGTTTTGAGACTTGGACTTGGTGGAAAAACTCCACCAAAACTCAGCACTAAAAAACAGTTATAATACATGCAAAATGTTTAATGCTTTTATTTTTGTTTTGAAAATTTCAAGTTGATTTTCTGTTTTCTTTCCACATATTTGGCCAAGTCTGACAACTGAGACCTGCAAGTTTCTGCACACTTGCAAGTATTGGCTGTCAGATTTGGTTGAGTCTGCGAGTCCAGGCTGCAGACCTGCCGAGCCTGACTTGGGCTTGGATCCACAAGTCCCTGCTGAGTCTCAATGTTAGGAATTGCAGGCAGAAATTAGAATAATACCAATTAAATGTAGATTAAAATTGAATGCACAGCAGAATTAACACACAGAAATAATTTGACAGTGAAAGAACACCAATTTTAACGTGGTCCACCCAAACTTGGGCTACGTCCACCAACAACAGAGTTCCTGTATTATTTAATTGTCCAGCAAATGAATTACAAAGTACTTGCAGCAACGATTTTAACATTTCCACTGCCCTGTTTCTATCTGCGCAGTGCTACGTGCGCTTGAAGCAACGACCTGCATTTTTCCCAGTCACCAATCTGCGACCTGTAGCTTCTTCTCATGCTCTGTAACTTACAATGGCAATCAAAACTGATTTTTCACGCGCCTGTTCATATCCCCGCGCGCCTTGCTGACTGTCCAATTCGTGGCCATTCGTTTTCACTTCGTGCAACAATAACTGTACATATTCCGGGCAGATTTTAACTGTATTTTCATAAACAAACTGGCAACGAATTCCTTATTAAAATATTGGTCAATTTTTGCTTCGGGGGTGTTGGCTCCAAGCCCTCAGTTGGGGGCGCTGCCCCCATATAACCATCGTTGGCTCCGCCCCCGGTCCTCGCAAGAGGGGCTCTGCCCCCCTTGCATTCCCCTGTTAAATAATTTGGGTGGAAATCGTGCTGACAAAGGTGGGGAAAAATTTAAGCTTAAGTCTGATTGGGCTTCATAATGCAACACTCAATACTATGTTCTACTTTACTTCTAATAAACAAGGAAAATTAGTAAGAATAACAGAATTCACTGCTGGTACTATCTAATGTTCAATTTATGTTCAGGATTGCATGCGTTTTAGATGCAAAAGAAACACAAACATAAACTGTTGTTAGAATAATATTTCTTCATATCGTTAATGGTCAATAATATAATGTATTTTGTTAGCTTAGATTGTCTACAGTTAGAAGTAGTTAGAAGTAGGTAGACTCTTTAATGTCTACAGCGCTATGTATTTGCTTTATATTGTAATCTTTTTCTTGGTTAAAGCAAGTAATGCGATTACCAGTTCTTTTCCGAACAACTGTCGTGTACCTGGCAGTTTACCTGTATCACCTTGCTGATGAGCTGACCATTATACACAGATCTACCTTGTAATTTTGTACCAAAAATAACCTTTACTTCTTCAGATCTTGTGTATCCAAAAAAAGATTGAAGAACTTCTGCTGCCATAAACCACCTGTCTATGACTGTGTCATTGTCCAGAGTTTTCTCTTCTGTCTCTGTGAGTCATTTCTTATCAGAGTTTACGCAAAAGTCATGGCACCTTTACATTAGTGGTTTTTATTTGAAATATTCACTTGAGTCCACTGTGAACTGTCTTTGTAGCACATAAGACAGTCATGCAAGTCGCAACAGAGTCAAATACTGGAACTTATCACAATAAGAGTTTTGAATGTAAGTCCCCTTTTGGCAGCATGTTTAGGTTGTAATGGCCTACTGTTTATGTTTTCAACCTTATTTCCATTTCAGGTCGTTCTTTTTCCATCACAGATGCCTAAATCCTAGGCTCTCCAACTTCTTTCTCCCAGATGTTTTTGGTTAGACTTGAAACATTAAACCTTATTATCGGGAGTACCTTGGGTTATTATTTTATATAGAAAGAAAAAACATAGTACTAGACAATATAAATATACAGAAAAAGAGGAAGCAATAGATTTTCTATTATGCTCAAGTGTGCATTACATTTGTAGGGTCCTCAGCTGTCAACTACCTCCTAACTCTCTAAGTAATTCATGAATACCAATTAATTCAAATTTTAACTAAGTTACAGAATCGGCCATTTCCTCCACTGATTCCAGGTATGATATGTCCCGGAATCGGGTATGGTTAAAAAACGCTGTGGAATCGACCAGGGTTTGTGCCTGTGCAGCTCAAAACCTTTTTTGATCTGTGACAAGATTCCAACCTGTTTCTGGTGTTGACATGGCATTTTTTTGTGGAATCTGACGCAATTCCAGCCCCTGGTGTGAATTTCGTGTTTTTCAACTTTTTTTTGGGTGACAAAACCGTAGTTGGCTTCGGACAGAGTGCTGAAAACCTCAGAGGTGAAACGTTTTTCATTGTTTTTGTGTTGCAAATGGTGGAAAAAAAAGTAGCGACTTGTTTCTGTGCTGTGCCCCTCCGCTCTGTTCTCTTATTTATCGATATTTTAATCTTTTATTTTCTAATATTTAATATTTTTAAATTACTCATTTTTTAAATAAATACTTTAATTTTAAAATTTATATGATATCATCTTATTTTTTATATTTAAATTAATAACATTTACTAAATAAATACTTTAATTTTTTAATAAATTATCTTTTCTAATTTCTTTTTTTATAAAATCTGTATAAATTTGTCAATTTTTTTTTTTTGGTAAGCACTACCAAAGGGGGTAGCTCCCAAGATTACTGTGAAAAAAACAGGGAAAGCATACGGCATCAGACAAAACAGATCGCCTGTGCCATCAGTGCATTCAGGAGTAAGAAACGCAGCAGTTCACCAATTGATACGCCAGCTCATACCGCCTCACTACCCAAGCAAATGCATTGTACTTCAAAAAGACACGCCAAGAACGGATACAGCAACAAAGTTACCACCCGACACCCTTTATGGCACCCAGACAAGCAGCAGACCAACAAGATCGCCTTCACACCACGACCAATCCAGTGACCACAAATAGGCAGTCCAACCACACAGTAAGTCTTGCGCAGATTGCAAGACCAAAAGCCCTTCATTCAGGTGCACTTTTACTTACATCAATTGTGGCCATTTCAACAGTGACAATCTCGCCAATATCCGGTGGAAGAGAGGCCTCATCATAAAAGACATCCAAATCGTTTTGCATTACTCCCAGGTTGGCAAACCTGTCAGCCAACGCATTCGCCTCACGGAAGACATGCTTTAGGGAAAAAAATTCCAAATTGCTCAGAGACCTCGTAATGTCATTTATCCTCGGACCGAGCTTCCAGTTTTGAGACTGACCTTTGACAACTGACGATAAGCAAACTTGTGAATCCCCTTCGATCTCTACCCACATGAGACCTTTAGACAAACAAAGATGCAGCCCACACGACAATGCTTCAACTTCCGCCTCGTTGTTGGTGGCCACACCAAGTCTTCTAGACATTGCAACAATAACCCTGCCTGAGCAATCTCTTATTACACAACCGGCTCCCGACTGCCCTAGGTTCCCTTTGGATGCGCCGTCAAAGTTAAGTTTGACGTAGCCGTCCACCGGAGGAAGCCACTTCACACCTATTCTTTTCCTTTTTGCGTTCGTTGCGAGTTGCCCTGGCGGCTTTAAACCACACCAGAGTTTCTGAAGTCTATCATCCCAGTGTGAGAACATCGTTGCAGTGTATCCACCACCTCTCATATTTAGCACTTCCACCATTCCAGCTACGATCCTCTTTAGAACATCCCCCACATCCAAGGAAGAATTTTGAAAAATCTGCCTATTGCGTTCTTTCCATAATTGCCATGCCACCATTGACGGAGCCACCCACCAAGCAGCCGCCCATACGTTATTCCTTCTGTAGGCAGGCCAACTCAATAACCACTGTTTAAAATCCTTCAGACGAGGGGTGGACCACCCAAAAGAAGCTTGAAGCCAATCCCAACAGGCAGCGGCAAACAGGCAGTTGAGGAGAAGATGATTGACAGTTTCTCCGTCTTTGCAACACATCACACATATTTGAGGACCAATAAATCCGAGCTTCAACAACCTTTCTCCAGTCAAGATCCTGCCATGCAAGGCTGTCCAAAGGAAGGCGCCAGCCTTGGGAAGAACCTCTTTCTTCCAACATAATTTGATAGGCCAAGGATCACCATCTGGCCTGACACACTGCATTTGATAACCGAGTTTCACTGAGTAATGCCTGGATTTGGAACCGCACCAGACCACAGCGTCCTCCATGTTAGAGAGTGTTATTCTTCGATCAACCAACATTTTGCGCAAAGGTTGTTTAACCCCATTCGGGATATCCAACACATCCACATTCACCCATTTAAATGAAGCGCCGCCCGGGCACATATCTCTTATGATGTAGTCAGCCACATATTTACCATGACTAGCAATTACTTCATCCACCCACATCGAGTCACCAAGCACACTTGCAAGAGACGGGAAGCCATTCCACGAATCCCGCCAAAAATCCGCAAGCTGCCCATTCCCAATGCGCCAGGACAGGTGGTTGACAAGCAACGGTTTGCATTCCCATATGAAATTCCATATAGGCGAACCGCCTTGGGAATTGGCCAGAGTAAGAATCCTCCTCGGCTCATCATTGTCAAGATAACTTTTTCTGTAGGATTTTGCACCACAGTTTTCCCGTATCACTATACATTTTCCAACCAAGTTTTGCTCCCAGGGCACGATTTTGAAGGTCCAACCTGCGTAACCCAGCACCCCCAGCCATCTTGTCTGTGCATACTGTTTCCCAACTAATGAGTGGGATTCGCCTTCCTTCCTTGGCCCCTTCCCAGAGAAACTTCTTCATAAAGCCTTCAAGGTCCCTGGATGCTTTATGCGTCAGTCTGAAACATGACATAACGAAAATAGGAACAGTCGAGAGCATGAATCTTAACATTTGTATTCTGCCCGCCAGGGAAAGCCACTTGTTTTTCCAGGCCTCAGACTTATTCCTACAACCCCCAATCACCTCGCGCCAATGATTAGTTTTGCATATACCTTGGAAGAGAGGGGCCCCCAGGTGCTTTGTGGGGAGGGAGGCAATAGAGAAGCCCAAAATACTTGCAATCTTCCGTCGGATTGAGGCTTTCGTGTTAAAGAAAAATATTGCTGATTTTTCTTTATTTATAACTTGTCCCGAGGAAGAAACATAAAGATCCAAGGCCTCCTTGATTACCTTTGCCTCGCCAGTGGAGGAGACACCAAACAGCATTGTGTCGTCCACAAATTGAGAGTGAGTCATTGGATCCAAGTTGTCAGCAATTTTTATCCCTTTCCAACACCCATCCAACCTCAATTTCCTTATATGCCTCCCCAAAGCCTCAGCCATAATCACAAACAAGAAAGGAGACAAAGGATCTCCTTGCCTGAGGCCGTTTGTGGCCCCAAAAAAACCACAAAGGGTGCCATTCACCAAGATGGAAAGGCGAGGTGTGGAGATGCACATTTTTATCATATCAATCCAGTCTTTAGAAAAACCAAATTTGTCCAGGATAGCCAGGAGGAAGTTCCAATTGACACAGTCATAAGCTTTACTTATATCTAATTTGATTAGCATACCTTTGGAATGTTCGGAAACAATCGAATGCACAGTCTTAGAAGTGGTTATGATACTGTCCAAAATCTCTCTTCCAGGTGTGAAGCCACTTTGTTCTTCCGATATTACGCTATCCAAAACCACCTTTAATCTGTTTGCTAAAGCTTTGGCAAGTATCTTATACACAATGTTGCAAAGGGATATAGGGCAGAAATCCGCAAAAGACCCACACACTTGTTTTTTAGGAATCAGCGCAATGGCAGTGTTGTTCAGGTCCTTTATAAACTTCTTCTTTCTAAAATCCTCCAGTAGCCTCCATAGGTCTGTACCCATAAAATGCCAACAATTTTGAAAAAATTTAGCAGGAAGTCCATCCGGCCCGGGAGCCTTATCAGGATGCAATTCAAAGACCGCACGCTTGACTTCATCCAGGGTGAAAGGGCCGCAGAGCATTTTGTTTTGAACAGAATTGATACAGCTTGGGATACAGTCAAGAATCGGCCATGGCCCATTACCGTTCTCAGGGTTGACGGCTGCAAGCAGAGATTTGAAGTATCTCACAGCCTCCCGTTCAATGCCGTCCCAATCAGAGACAATTGACCCATCTGGGCATGAAATGGAATCAATCCGGTTCCTCTCTCTCCAAGCCCGAGACGAATAATGGAAAAACTTGGAATTTGAGTCGCCTTCTTTCAACCACAGTTCCCTAGCCTTGTCCCTCCAAAACAACTCTTCCCTGGCCAGACACTCCGAGTGCCTAGCCAACAGTTCTTTCTCTTTGTTATATTCAGTAGCTGACATTCCACTCCTAAGCACAATTTCATTGAGAACCTCCAGCTCATGTTCGATTGCAGCTTTCTCCACAAAGATGTTTTTGAAAGACTCACAGTTCCACTTCTTCAACTTCTCTTTGATAAATGCCAATCTGTGCACAAAACAGTAACTCACAGTCCCATCAAAAATGTTCCCTTCCAGCCACCATCGTTCCAAAAGTTCAATCAGCTTCATGTCTCTCCACCACATAGACTCGAACTTAACATTTACTAAATAAATACTTTAATTTTTCAATAAATTATCTTTTCTAATTTCTTTTTTTATAAAATCTGTATAAATTTGTCTATATATTTTTTTTTTTTTTTAATAATATTTATATTTATTAAGTATTATAATAAATGTAAAGCCACTAAATATAATTTTATAGGTATCATTAATATATATTTCATTTCTATTTGCATATTTGTATATGTTTATGATTTTTATATATTTTTTGTATGGCCCTACTCAAATGTACCTGACCCCCCAATTTTTTTGCCATACCGAGGTACCCACATACCTGAACCCATACCCAATTGGGCAACTTAGTATTTTAATAACCAATTGTAATATGATTATTCCATATATTCTAAGATGCTGTCAGTTATCTTATGATTTATCTTTAATCATGCTTAAGAAAAGTTGTTTACCTCACCCATAATTTCAATTTTGGGTATTTATCATTTGACCTGTTTTCCAAAGTGTGTAAGAGTTGACCTAGCTTTTCTTGTATCTTATTTAGTCAAGGGATGTAAACTTTTCTGTACGTTTTTATCCCAATTCCCAATTCAAATTATACTTAGAAACATTTGAACTAGATCGAAACAATATTTTGCTATAAGATTTGAGTGTAAGGACGTTAATTTTTATATTTAGATTGCTGCTAACTAATATTCATAATTTTAGATCACTTGCCATCGTATGGCAATAAGCATTTTCTTCATATGAGCATCAGTTATAAACTTTAAAGCCTATTGTATTTTCTAGTATTTAATTCAGTGAGGGACCACAAATATTTGAACCAATTTGATTTTACAAATTGGAAGAGAATGTTGAAGTATTTTATAGTTTTAGCGTGCGTTAGTACTCTTATATGTTAATAGTTGTAGGCTAAGCCCAACTTCTTTCATTATAGAGCTTGACTGTCAATTTGCAAATTATCAATTTATCCAGCGTAAATATTTTTAGCTTGCATTTTGCGCTTGTAGTTTTTATTAGCTCTATGTGTCAAGTTTCATGGTTTCCAGTTTGATCAGAATCAATAAAATTTCTGCTGAACATGTGTGTCTTGTTAAGAATTTAACGTTTTATTAAATAAAACTAAATATTTTCTCCATCATTTCAGCTAGCATGGATTTTTCCTGTACTTTTGTGGCAATGGTACATTTTTTTGAATATTATTTGGGGATGTTTGTTTTAAAAGCATGCTCATATAGGATAAGAATTTGAATGTTTTATTGCAGGTTCTGCAATATGACATCAAGTATGTTCCATGTTTTGTGTTGCTAGACACATATGGAACTGCACTAGCAAAGACAGGCACTCCTGCTAGTAGGTTACATGTATTGACAGGTTTGTCTTATCTTCTAGAAAGCATGCGGCCCATTAGAAAGGCAATGAAGCCTGTGCAATCCTCAGATCATACAAGTCCAAATCAAGGTAGATAAAGTTGGCAAAGCTTACGTGTATGCAAAAGCAATGCAAAGTCATCTGAATGATGTTAGATTCTACATTCATGGGGATATTTGTTTGAGATATTCTTCCCGTATTAAGAAGCATGTAATTATTCAGGAAATTTATTACAAGAAGCCAAAAAAATCAATAAAGATAATGTTAATTTGTGTTCTCACACTCGGGTGTTCTTGGTTAAGTTTCTTCCACCAGAGTGATTTAAGGACAACAAAAAAGAATTTATTGATACAATTTCGCAAAGCCTTATCCACTATTAATAAACAATAGTTCTTCAGCTGGGCTTTATTTATTCCGAACATTTATGCTGTTGTTTAATTCATTTTTTTTGGAATATTTTGTTTTATCTCCTAGTATCAAAGCTCGTCTCTTATATATCTTGTGGATTTACTTGGCAGGTGATTTATGTCTATTTATGGTTTTCATTGTTTAGAAAGATAGAGATAGAACTTAGAAGTATCATCAAAGCTTTGTTCCAAGCAAACCAAATAATAAAAATCCCACGTCTTATTGACAGATAATAGAAAGTACAAATGTGTCACTGATCTAGTGGTCTCATGGAGGGGTTTCCTCCATTTTGCTGTCGAGTAATTTCATAAGTTTGCATTAATGGAGTAGTCACATGGTCCCATGCACACATAAAAAATTTATGGGGTAAAATTATCAACCCGTTCTTTTCTGCCATCTGGTTATAAAGCCCTTAGTGCATGTATTCATCAGCCTTCCCATCTACAGTAGTTCCTTTAGGTAGATCTCATTGTCTCTGTTTAACTTCATACCAGAAAGTTACTATGTGAAGTTGCTCTTGCTGAGCAACGTTTTTATACATAAGGCATGCTGTGCTGGTTTATGCAAGTCTTATACAAGAATATAACTCAAATGAATTGTTTCTTGGGGGATATTTTGATTGGAGAATAAGTAGGGCAAGCATGCTTCGAGGTTTTGATGAGCTTTTAATTGACAAATGCAAATGAATTATTAGTTGTATTTAGCAAGTCGCCTTAATTTGATCTAAATAGTTCTTTAACCTCAACATAAACTATTCCTTTTCAAGTTAAAGGCTTTAGCTTTAATCTCATCAAATTTGTGCACAAAATTATGATCTATAATTAAATAGTTTATATATATCATCTAGTTTTAGTTCTACCACATTGACAATTCTTTAAAGGATTTTTTTGTTGATGGTCTCTGCATTTAACCAATGCTTTATTATTTATTTGCATACACCCATTACAATTCATTCCTATATGTTCATTATAGATTGAAGGCATAGGAGTGGCTTGTACGAATGAAACAAGGTTGACGCACTCTAATACTATTTAGCATTTATTATCTAGCATCAAGCACTTGCTATGTCTCATAGCCAAGAAATCTATACTTCCTTTTAATATAGGCTATACTACATGCCTTGTAACCTTTTTGGACCTACTTTTGTCTTAGTCCATGTAATGAAATAACTCGCAAAAGAGAGAATATAAGAAGTATGTTGCAAATATTTGAGATTTTTTCATTTGAGGGGGCAAACCTCTAAAAGCATCTAAGAACACAATTTGCAATATGATGTAAATAAACTAATCACTACGTCATATATACACCTTATTAATGTTATGGATGTCATCTGACTTAAGTATTTATATAAAACTATATTAATGATCATATAACTTAATTAAGAGTAATAGTAGCCACAAGACAACTACTCATATTCTAATGCACACTTAGGATCAAAGGTGTAACAACTTTGACAAACAAATACTTCCATTTAATGAGCCACTTTGTGATTGTAAGAGTCCTCAAATTTTTGTGTGCATGTTTGGAAAATTATCTTAGGCTCCAAGATGGGTCTTTCCTTTGCATTTAGCTCTTGTAGTAGCGACTTAAAATTTTGCATTGATTAATTTGTCATTTTAATTTATTATGTACCTTTGCCTTGTTCTCTTCAAGATGAGAGAGTTTTTCTTGCTAGTGCTACACTCTTAATACTATAATGTGCATTGGGATATGTGTAAACTTGTGGCTATCATAACTTTTAATTTATATGATTTTTAATATAGTCTTATATTGTCATGTCCACATTTTATCATATATACATAAACATAGATCAACATTTTTGTTTTCAAAACATTAAACTTTTAATTCATATCAACATGATATACCAACATGCACACTTGTTGACATTACACATGCAATGCCTTCACAAACATGCTACTTGAAGATGAGGTAAGGGAAATAGTGTAGATGGGTAGAACCCATTCCACTCACCTTCAAATGAAGGCTAACCTAATTAGGGTTAGGTGTCTTTGTACAAGATGCCTTGAGAGAGGACCATAGAAGGGTCATTCCCTTTACGGTTATTATATGAAAGTGGAATGGTCAAGTCTTCAATATGAGTCCTAACACCTAATGTTGACTAAATCAATTAAATTAATTACATTAAATAAATGTTTAGTGCAATTTGTTTAACTTTAATCTAGTAATAAATTCACATATACACCAATGAAATCAATTTTTAAACACAATAACTACACTCATAAGCTTATTTACCACTTGAAGAATAACTGCATTAAAGGGCAAATCTATCCTTCAATTCAATTAATAATTAAAACAATGTTTTATTTTCTATTTAAAACTATTGAATTAACATAATTAATTATAAAATATATATACAACTTATTAGATTAATCTTTTCATAGGAT
>VDFB02110767.1:0-16167 GCA_007258455.2 Sequoia sempervirens | reverse complement strand
GCTTGAGTGATGCTTCTCCTCCACAATAGGCAACATAAGAACCAAAATTTGAAAGGAAGGATCCTGAACCATCTTACAACTATTTGTTCTAAAGCTCATTAGATCTATGTATGCAAATGTATGTATTCTTGTATTATTGTAACTTGTTAAGTTATTGTAATGAAATGGAATCTTTATTGTAATTTGATATGGCATCTTGTTCATATATTCTCAATAAAGAGAAATTTTTTATTGCAATGACTTGTTACCTAATTTATTTACTTGCAAGGTGTAAATTTAGAAATTTTTACTGCATTGAAGGGTTGTCATGTTACATATGAGAGAATTCAAGTACTGATTCTTAATCTTGCATCATATCTGGTTTGAGATAATGTTCATTTAACTTTATAGTTCATGTTGATTATGCACAACAGTTTTTTAATATTTATATGCAGGTCTATTTCACACAAGTTTGGAGCATGATGAGGTTAAAATGTCAAGAAATTCACCATTGTTGAGTTTAAAATAGGTCTTGAAGATTGTTTTTCTTAACAATTCACTTGTTTATAAATGTAGGTGTTTTGGATCTAATAAAGCTATTTTGGATAGGAAATTGATATCAACAGTTATAACTTTCATAATGATGACATATAGTTCATATGGTGACATCTACAATAGAATTTTAATTAGAAATTCTTAATCTTGCATCATATTTGGTTTGAGAGAATGTTCAATTAACTTTGTAGTTCATGTTTCTTATGCTCAACAAATTTTCAATCTTTGTATGTAGTTTTATTTCACACAAGTTTGGAGCATGATGAGACTAAAATGGTAATAAATCCACCATTTTTGAGTTTAAAATAGGTCTTGAATATTATTTTCTTAATAATTCATGTGTTTATAGATGTAGGTGTTATGGAGAATAAAGCTACTATGGATAGGAAATTGAGATCAATAGTCATAAATTTCACAATGATGACATATAATGCATAAGGTGACATCTAAGATAGAATTCTAAGTAGTGATTCTTAATCTTGAATAATATTTGGTTTGAGAGAATTTTTAGTTAAATTTTTAGTTCATGTTTCTTATGCTCAATTTTTTTTAATATTTATATGTAGGTCTATTTCACACAAATTTGGAGTACAACAAGGTTATGATGACAATAAATCCACCATTGTTGAGTTTAAAATAGGTCTTGAAGATTATTTTTCTTAACAATTTTCTGGTATGGGCTTAACAATTTTGAGTTGTGTTAGGTGAATATTTTGTAATCTCTTTACAAATTATGAAATAGCAATTTCAGTCACAGTTGTTATGAGATAAATCTCTCCTTTCAGAAAGGGGAGGCTCCCTTCTTACTACTTACTGGAACAAAAAGTAAACTATACTAGTCTTTACAATATATACACTATTTAACCATGTAGGGGGTGTGTTACATTCATCATTTTCTCTTATTTCATAAAATGTGCTTACAATGCTCCATGGTGTTACTTCATAATGCTAAACAATTCCAAGTAATGACCTAAGTTGTAGTTCCCAATATTCTCAATTAGGGATAAGTATATAATCCAAGAATACTAGTATAATCAAAATATATGTAACTAGAGAACACATGAAAGCATAAAGTCTTTTTGTTGTTCCCAATATGAGTTCTTCAATAACTAATGATGTAAATTGGAGCAAAAATTCTTTCAATCCATGCCATGACAAGATCCACAAACCAAATGAGCATTTCCAAGCTCAAAGTTTTGACAATTCTTCACCAAAAGATATTAAATAGCACACACACATAATATTCAAATAAATCATATAACACAAATTTTATAAAAATTAGCTTGAATGCCTTCCAATTGCATGTAAGGAAACACCACTTACATAATCAATTAATAAGATAAATCAATGAGAAAGACATAAGAAAATTCTCTCATTTGAATTCAATCCATAAAAAGGTTGGTATGCAAATTCACCTTCTTTATTGATTTGAAATTGATATTCAATTTGAACTCAAAGTTTCAAAGTTGGAATATAATTTTGGCAGCACTTTGTTGCAATAGATTAAAGGTCCCTAATACAAAAGATATCTCTTATATTTATAGGTGAGAGATAAGATCTAATACAGGAAAAAATATAACTACTTTCACTTATCCAACAATGGAGTTCAAAATTATTAGAGGACTTCAAAGTTGTTACATGTATTTAAAATTTGACAAATGACATGTAAGTTGTCTTTGGCTAATAAAAAAAACTTGTAAATAACTGAAACTTGAAAACTAATCTAAGGCATGGTCAACCTTCTTCAACATTTTGGATCATGAAATCATGTTTCTTCAAGATCATTTGCACTTCTTTGTTTGACACTAAAGTATGCTTGATGATTCCTTAGGATCTTGATACCGAATCTATAACAGTATTGTAAGCTTTTTCATGTCACCCAATATACTATTTCAGATTGCTCAAAGAAAATTAAAGATCAAAAATTCAATCCATTAGTGATATTAAAAACGCTTGATCTTAAAACTACTTTTAAATCATGTTTTTAAATTGTTGAACCACATTACTTGGGGGAATTATCTTTTGATCATCATTTGGCAGCTTGCATGAAATTTCCTCAATTTTATTTAACAGCTGCAAGTCATGTTCTTCACCAAGTTCTCGTGCAGATTGTAGATCATTAAGAAAATTGGTGATAACAATGTCTTTGTGAATCAAAGACTTTTCAATTTCCATGTACATGTCCTTGTTGGGAATGATCCCAAACTCCTCCAATTTGTCTGTCTTGAGTTTCCTCATCCTAATCCAAGATTGTAATTTATTCTCCATGTCTTCTTTCTCTTGAGAGAAAGCATTCATAGTGTCATCTAGTTTTCCTCATATGTTTTCCATCTTTTCCAATTTTCCCATGGTTGAATCTAGCATTTATTTACCCAATGCAACCAAATGGTCAAGATATTCACCAACTAATCTACCTCTAGCTTGTACCTTTTCCACCTTCTAAATGATGGGATTCTCAACACTAATTGCAATTGCCTCTAGTTTGATGGATTCAAAAGATTGAGTGATCCAAAAACATGAGTTGCTTTGTCTTAGCTTTGTAACGATCTTTCATTTAATTTTCCTTGTCATATTTCTCAATGAGAGAATCTAAGGTTGATTGAACATCTGCCTCCACGCTATCATGAGTCACTTTACCCAAGTCAACCCTTGCGATAGAATATTTTGCAAGATCTACTTCCTCATAAGTTTTATCAAGAGGAGGTTGAGCTATCTTTGTATATTTTTTACCATCCTTATCAAAAAGCATCCTAGAAAGAGTCTTTTTTCTTTCTTTTTGGTTCTATTCTTGGCAATAGCAAGTTGTGCAAAGTTGAAATCAGCAAGAGAGATGGCCTCTTTCCTTCTCTTAGGTGTTTGTGAAGATAACCATGGTGCAATAGTGAACTCTCCTTAGGTAGTGTAGCCATCAAATGGGATGTAATAGTTGTATCTACAAAGGTAGTATTCATGATGGGAGAAGTGCTAGTCAAAATAACCTTAGGAATTTCAGCTCTAGAGACTTGCATAGAATCATTCAAAAATTTCTCCAAATCAGAGTGCATGATGTGAGATCAAAAGATGGTTAGGAAAAACTTGGAAATGACATAGGAGAACTAGTCACATTATCTAAACCTTGTCTTAGGCTTTCAAATGGAAATATTGAGATAGGAGAAGAATGTACAGAATGAACCAAAATAGTAGGTGCCACAACACACATCATTGTGGGAGGAATATTAACAAGCACATTACGTGCAAATGTGGTCATAGGAGGAGGAACAAAAGTAGACACAACATTTTCAATGGGGGATGAGATGATATGTAGTTCCTCAAGAATATTTTCATGAGGAGACATCTCTATTTCTTCATGATCCTCTTCATCAATCCGCCCCTCTTCTTACACATGTTCCTTTCAGGTCTCTATGGATGGTCCCTCTACAGATTTCTTAGCCTTCTTTCCACCCTTGACCATAAATTTGATCCTAGGCTTTGAAGCTCTGCTTGAGCTTGGAGCATCATTTTTGTTTTTAGTCCTTAATTATAATTTCTTACCTGCTTGTATTTCAACCTCATCTTCATATCTCATGAAGAAATTTTTTAATTGATCCCTTTCATCCAACCAAACATTTGTATTGGCCAAGATTGGTTGAAACCTTTATCAGATTGATATCACTTCTTTTTGAGACCACTAGACTGATGGAAGAGTAGAGGCTACAATATTTGTCCTTTCATATTCAAGATCTAGAATGGAATCTTCATCCTCCATTTCCTTTGGGACATTAGTGAGATATAACTCTCTTATCTGATCCAAAGTCTGAAATAATCCTTCCTTTTGATTTCTCATTTTGTCTTTATGTTGGCCCAAATGTCTTCAATCTGATGCACATGGGAGAAATCCATTTTGATTCTAGACTTCATGCCTCTATAGTCAAAATCAGATCTTTCCATATACAATTTGATTGTAACTTGTTGCATTTATGATTCAATTGTCTTTGCTTTATGTGAGGTCAGAATGGAGTACCTTCCAATTGCTAATGGAAATTTGAATCTCATCTTATGAGATTCCATTTGATTATTATGAACCACCATAATTTTCCTTCATAACTCCATCAGGACAATTTTGTCACTAGGATAATGTGGAAGCATGTATGGATAGCTAGTAAAGCATCCTACTCTCAAATAAGTAAAATTTGGAAACTGTAGGAACATGCATCCATATTTTTTACTGTCTTCCATGCTTCATCTAATACCCTTTTGTTCTCTAGTTCAAGATTGAAAGCACACATGAGTAGTCCAAATAAGGCATCATTCACCCTTCTAAAGTGTTTGATACTTCCCTTGAGGGTGATTTGTGGAAAATATTTGAAAAGTGGTGTAATCTTTCTATCACCTTCAAAAGTAAAACCTGGAAAGTTTCTCATTAAAACCACAACTTAGACCAAGTACAAGTTCATTTAAAACTTATGTGTTGTATGCACCTGAGTCAATTTCTCATGGAGAGCATTACTGATCTCCTCTCCCCAAAATATGTGCTGCTTTCTTTTTAGAACGATCTTGATGTACAAGTACATCCAACCCTCAAAATAAAATAAAGTTGGAAAACCATGCACTCTGCAAAGGAGAGTGATGAGGTCATTTACTTCTTCATTAAAATCACTACGAGGAGATATTTTGGGCCATCTAATAATACCTGGCCTAGGAGCCTTCAACCAATTATTGTTGATCATTTTCTTTACAAAATTGGGTCATCATATTTTGATTGTGCAAATTCCTTATAAATTTCCACATATGAATCAATATTTGGGCACCTAAAAACTTTATGAAAGAAATTGCATCTAGATCCATTACCACATTTTTGTTGGAATCCTTGACCTTCCTGTCATCCTTGTTATAATGAGAAAAAACTTGTAGCATGAACTCTGGATTCTTAGCAGCCACTGAGAATGAAGCCACAAGGTGTATGTTGTTGTAAATTATTGACTCCATCCCATTGGTAATTTGTTGCTTCTTAGTTCTTTCAACAAAGTCACCCATGTCCACATGGCCAATTTATATGTCTCTGACTTCATCCAAATTTGATGAGACCATTATAGGAGGAAGCACACCTTGGTATTTGTACTTCATTTCTTTTTGTTAGAATCTAAAAAGATGAATAACCCAAAAACTAATGCAAATAAATAGATATGAAACTGTGAAAGGAAATGACACAAGATCAAAATAGCAACATAGAGTTAGTCTCCATGAGAGTAATGCAAATTCTCTAGAATCAAAATAGGATTATGAGGATGCAAAAGCAAAGATATATTCAACTTGAGAATTGATATTACAAAGGAAATGCCTTGGTTATATAGGCCAAGGGGAGAGATAGATGCAACCAAATTATGAAGAGTGTTGGCATTCTATGAGGTGTGACAACTCATGTCATTAAAGACTCAACCACCTTATCTCTATGTAAAGTTAAGCTAGTGTGAAGAGGACTTTAGTGGAGAATTAGTTAAGAATGAACTAGCTAGATAAACTACCCATTTCACGCTAACAAGGTGAGTATAAATAGACTAATACTCACATAATATAACCTAAGAAAGCTTAATTAAAGTGTAGGAAAAACCTAGGAATATAGGAAAATAAATAACCCAACTAGGAATAAAAACCTACACTAACACCCCCCTTAAACACAACTTAGGAGGATGTAAAAGAAGATGGGTCCTGACAAATGAGGCCATGTTAGGTACCCATGTATAAATGCAATGTAAAAAAATCTCTCACAACCAGAGAAAAGGAGAAAACCCAGAGGAACAAAAATCCTCCCAAAAACAGAGATGAAAAGAAGAAAAGAAGGACTAAGTAGCCCCCCCATGGATGACAACAACCACACCCCAAGAAAAGCTTGAAAATGAAGGAACTTTCTCTCAGTGAAGGGTTTGGTGAAGATGTCAACAATTTGATCAAATGTTGGACAATACTTGAGATCAATGATCTCACTATGAATCAACTCCTAAATGTAGTGCATGTGGATCTCGATGTGCTTGGTTCATTGATGATGGACCAGATTGTGAGAGATCTGAATCACACTATGGTTGTCATAATAGATGACTGTAGGATTTTGAAAGGGAATGCAAAACTCAATGAGAATGTTTTGAAGCTAGATGGCCTCTATAGTAGCATTAACTACTCCTCGATACTTAACCTCTATAGATGAAAGAGCAATAGTAGACCACTTCTTGCTCAACCAAGAAATTGGATCAGAACCAAGGGAGAAGCAATACCCTAAAGTAGACTTGCGATCCTAAGAATCACCTGCCCAATTTGAATCTATGTCCCACCAAGGAAAAATCCATGCTCACTACATAATGAATCCCATAATTGTGAGTACCCTTGATGTAGTGAAGAATCTGCTTAGTTGCTTTCCAGTGAATCTCATGTGGCTCCTACATGAATCGAGAGACCATTCCTACTGCATATGAAATTTCAGGCCTCATATGAGTTAGATAGATGAGACTACCAACAAGCTATCAATACAAAGTTCCATCAACCAAGGGTGAATAGCATAGCCTCAAGTTTGACCTCTGATAAAAATGGAGTCAGAGTAGGCTTAAAATAAGCCATGTGAAACCTCTAGAGCATGTCAAGTGCATACTTAGAATGTGCAAGAGTAATACCTAAGGAAAATCAAGTGATCTCAATCCCCAAGAAGTAGTGCAACGAGCCCATGTTTGATCGAAAATTGATCATGAAGGGCATTTTTCACTGCCCGAATGGTGGATGAGTGACTCCCTATGATAAAAAATTCATCGACATAGAGAACCAAGAAGGTGTGAGTATCATCCTACTACAATATGTATACATTAGGATCATAATGACATCGAGTGAACACCATTGTTAGAAGGAAGGATTCCATCTCGGTGTACCAAGCCCGAGGGGCTTATTTGAGGCCATAGAGAGGCTTTCAAAGATGACACACAAGTGAAGAATCTTGAACAAACCCTTGTGGCTACTCCATGTATATCTCCTCCTAAAGATCACCGTGAAGAAAAGAACTCTTCACATCCATCTGATGAACATCCCATCTATGTGTTGCAGCTATGGCAAGAACAAGTCAGATTGAATTCATTTTGGTGATTGGTGCAAAAGTCTCAGAGTATTCAATCCCTAGAACTTGGGAGAATCCTTTGGAAACCAAGTGAGCCTTATGCTTTTCAACCAACCCATCTATTGCATATTTTGTTTGAAAGACCCACTTGCATTGAACAAGTTTTCTTCCCTTAGGAAGTGGGACAAGATCCTAGGTGCGGTTCCTCTCCAAGGAACTGAACTCTTCCTGCATGGCTGCATCCCACTCGGGGACACCAAAACCTTCCCAAAAGGTCTATGGATCAGAAGCTGAAGCAAGGAAGGCATGTGGAGCATCTTGAAACTATGACCTTGTTTTCTTGTGAATTGATGGATCCCCTACCCAATCATCTATTGACTACAAAGTCTAACGAACCCAAAGAGGCCCTATGGCTGGAGAAGGAGAAGTATCTGGAGGAGAATCATCATCCTCTAAAGATGAACTCTGTGCATCCTCATGATCACTATCATCATTTGAATTTGAGGAAGAAGACTCCTCATCATGATCTGAAGTATTATGAACTTCTAAAGAACTATCATCATGATACAAGGACTCTAAGCTGATGGTGGTAGGAGAAGTGTTGAGAGAAGGACTAGAAGTACTCTCCTCAAATTGAACACTCCTCTCAATGAAAAACTCATGTGTGGTAGGATGAAGAAGCTTGTAGTCTTTGACATCATCTGGGTAACCAAAAAATATTCAAGGCTTGCTCTGCAAATCCATAGCCTTACATTTCTATGCTAGAATGTGAGCCCATGCATTAGAGACAAACACTCGAAAGTGCTTAACTAATAGTTTTCAACCGGTCCAAGCTTGAAAAGGAGTTACCCCCTTCACAAATTTATGGGGAATACGGTTCTGGATATGACACACATAATTAATGGCTTCTTCCCAGAAAGGTGGTGCCAAAGACTTGGAGTGAATCATACAATTAGCCATCTCTTTCAAGGATTGATTCTTTTATTTTTCAACTCCATTCTATTGAGGAATGTAGGGGAATGTATGTTGCAAATCAATTCCATTTGAAGCACAATACTACACAAATCTATGGTTGACATATTCCCCCCATTATCAGTACACAAAACTTTGATAGATTTTCTAGTTTATTTCTCTGCAAAATCCTTATACTCCAAGAATGAATCAAAGACTTCTAACTTTTTCTTGAGAAAGTACACAATGGTGTACCTGGAGAAATCATCAATGAATTTCAAAACATATCGAGCTTTACTTAAAGATGGTTGTGGAAATGTCCCTGCAAAATTACTATGTACCAACTCCAAAAGATTTGAGGCTCTCCAAACTTTTCCTTTGTCAAACTTCTCTTGAGGATATTTTTGAAGAATGCAACCATGACAAACACCTTTAGAAAAGTGAACCATTGGAAATCATGTAACCATATCCTATTTTTTGAGCTACTACAAATAATGGTAGTTCAAGTGTCCAAACCGCTGATTCCATAAATTACTCACATCATCTGAATGAGTGAGTAGAACATTCGAGGGGGGATTAGGAACAAATTGAGAGAACAAATAAAGTCAAGACTGGTGATCTTCTCTCCCAATTGCAACTGTAGAATCATTTTGCATCTCATGAATCACCATTGAACTAGGAGAAAACTCAACTCTCTTACTTGTATCTGTGTGAGTGATTTGATAGATAGATAGGAGATTAGTTGATAATGAGGGCACATAAAGAACATCCTGAAATGTGCCATCCCCTATATCAACATACCCTCTCCCACATACCTCAAGTGGAGTTCCATCACCCATCAGAATGGAAGGCATAGAACATGGATCCATAGATTCAATTTCATCTTTAGTTGAAGTTATGTGGTGTGAAGCACCTGAATCAAGAACCCATGTGGATGGTAGAGAAGCAACAACTACAAGGTCCTTTCCATTTCCTTTCCCCTTATTGTTGTCTTTGGCCTTGTGAGAACCCTCCTCTGAACTCTATTTGATGGAATCAAGAACACTGAGATTATTCTTCTCAAGAATGTGTGTCAAATGATCCACTTGTTTCATCAAACACTTGTGCTCATCATGACTAGGTTTCTTACAATAGGAACATTTGATCTTCTCTTTCTTAGGCTTTTTTCCCTTAGAAGATTGGGTCTCATTGGTTGCTTTTGAAGCTATTGGAAACTAATCCTTTTTATCCTTGCTATTCTTTTTTTTCTTATCCTTATTGTTACTACTTTGTCCTTTTTGTTCTTTTGTACCTTGGTTGATAGCTAGGGCATGTGATTTAGAGGATTTAAGAGTGCTTATCTAGATTAGCTTATCTTGTTCTTGTGTGAGAGAGATAGTGAAATCATCCAAAGATGGCATAGTGAACCCTGTCCCAAGTACACCCTTAGTAGCATTGAAGGTAGAAACAAAGACACAATATTCTAAACTTAGTTTAAAGAGAATACTAAGAATTAGTTGTTCATCTTTCTTATCAATACCACATTGTTTTAATTGTAGCCTTAGTGATTTCAATTTTGTGAAAAAATATTGAATTGTGTTGAAATTTCCTGGACTTAAACTAATTAGTTCATTTTCCAACATATGAGCCCTCATTGAATCTTGTGTGCCAAATAGTGTTTCTAGCTTTGTCCAGATTTCATTTGGTGAATTCAAAGACTCAATGTGGAAGAGTAAATCAAGAGAAACAGACAAACATAATGTTCCATAGGCCTCATCACATTTGTTAAACCACTTAGGCTTATCTCCATCTTTAGCAAGTTCAGTTTCAAGTCCCATTGTTATCCTATGTAATCCAACTTTCCTTAAGTAGATTGCCATGCATGATTTCCACTCAAAGTAGTTGTAAGGAGTTAATATGGGTATTGTTGTTTGATCCATGATGAAGAAATGCAGATAAAAGATGTTGAAAAGAAGAGAACATACACAAGACAACCCCCCCTTTTAACTTAAAGAAAGAAGCCCCCAAGAAAATATAATTTGACACTTTATAATTAGTGCATTTACAACTTCCACTAGCAATAATACTTAGTGGTTTTGATCTCAATGCTTTACAAAATTATCACACATTGGGTGTATGCTGAAAGTATAAAATTGGAGCTTATCCAAGTGAAACTAACAACACCACTGCGATCTACTTGAAAAATCATGCACTTTCAAAAAAAGAATCACCTCAATTCGAGATTGTATGAGAAATTATGAGTCTTTGAAGTTTCCAAAATGAGAACTGTGCAGTGCCATGGGTGAGAATCTACAATTTATGAAAAATCACTGCATCAAAACCAAAAAATTCCTGCATTGGTGCAAAGAGCATGGAAAAATAGCCCAAATTAAAAAAAAAATCTTAAGAAATAGAGCCAATATGAGTGAGAATGAAGCATTTGAAAATTTCCTTCAAATCTGCAACTGTCAACGAAGAGGGGGTCTGTTGAAATGTTTTGATTCAATTTCTACAAAATATATAACCTGCATGCAAAACAAGCAATGACCCAAATGGTTTTTTTCTATTGCGAACAAAACCCAGATGGTAGATTTTCTTTAAATCATACAAAAATGTGGATCTAGTGTAAAATAATGCTCCCAACAACAAAAAAATGACCCCAAAAATGAAAAAAATGGCCTATAAAGGCTTAAACAGCTACCTAAGTCAAGCAAAGGCATGCTAAAACCTACAATTTTAACATGATCTTCATAAATCCTTTTAGATTCTTCAAATCGTTTGAAAATGTAAGAGAAGAGCATACATGATTTTGAAGAAAATTGCAACAAAGCTTATTAGCCCCTCTAAAGACTCTCAAATAAGGAAACTACAATCTATATTGCATTAGAACTGCTTTGATACTATGTTAGAATCTAAAAAGATGAATAACCTAGAAAAGTAGTGTAAATAAATAGATATGAAAATGTGAAAGCAAATGACACAAGATCAAAATAGTAACACAAAGTTAGTCTCCATGAGAGTAATGCAAATACTCTAGAAGCAAAATAGCATTATGAGGATGCAAAAGCAAAGATATATTCAGCTTGAGAATTGAGATTACAAAGGAAATGTCTTGGTTATATAGGCCAAGGGGAGAGATAGATGCAACCAGATTATGACAAGTGTTGGCATCCTATGAGGTGTGACAACTCATGTCATTAAAGGCTCAACCACCTTATACCTATTTAAAGTTAAGCTAGTGTGAAGAGGAATTTAGTGGAGAACTAGTTAAGAATGAGCTAGTTAGATAAAGTACCCCTTTCACACTAACAAGGTGAGTATAAATAGACTAATACTCACATAATATAACCTAAGAAAGCTTAATTAAAGTGTAGGAAAAAACTAGGATTATGGGAAAATAAATAACCCAACTAGGAATAAAAACCTACACTAACACATTCCCCTTTGATGGAGACAGATCTGACAGCGGCAGAAGAATGAACTCATAGAAATGCAGATACAAGATCTTGAGAAGCGCGCACAAAGGAGTTGCATGAAAATATTAACATATTGCAAATGTTAGGAAAAATTTGCATTTAGAAAAAATCAGCGAGGTTTGAAAATGGAGTGATCGCATGAAAGATTGGGGTTTGAGTGCAATGGGAACGAAAAACGGAGCAAGAAGGATTAGCTTGGTGAAGGAAGAAAATTTCCAGTGTTAAGAAAATTTGGTGTGAAATGAGTGTATGCATTGGAAAATAATGAATCTACAAGTGAAGATTGTCTTTGATCAAAAAGTTGCAAAGTCGTTAAAAAGTATTGAAATTACAAGTAGGTAGTTTGCTTTTTGTAAGTTTGAAAAAAATCACCGATTTTGCAAATGGGAAGATTTTTTTTGTCAAATCAGGAAAATTCTCCTATTTTTCAAATAACCATGAGTTTACTTGTAAATTCGGTAAAAATTACCAACTTTACAAGTGGGTAGATTGATTGTTTTGTTGAATCAAATTTTTTTGTCGATTTTACAACTCTACTTGGTTTTATTTGTTGGGTTAGGGAAAAACCACAATCCTACAAATGGGAAACACTTAGTAGTTTTGCAAGTTCAACGAAAAATGTTGATTCTACAAGCAATACATAATTTTTTTGTATTATTGGGAATTTTTATTGAAATTACAAGTCGAGCTTGGTGGCTTTTGCATATTCGGGGTTTTTTCATCCCTTAGAAAATTGTTCAAAAGCCCCTTTGATGAGTCAAGAATATTTGACGAATATGCAAATGATAGAAAGAACTTTTGTTGAGTTGGGAAAATACCTGACTTAGCAAATGGGTAAGATTGCAGTAGTGTGTTCGACAAAAACTACCGATTCTATAACTTGGAGACTAGATGATTTTGCATATGTGGGATTTTTAGCCGCAATTACAAATAAAAATCAAGAGATTTGGGTTGAGTAAAACATCTTACGTTACCCCTGTTGATCATGCAATATTTTCCACCGCTACTCTAAGGAAGATTTGATGCACAAGAACCTTGCAAACACAACAAAACATGGAAATTTCACAAGTATTCTTTATCCATGCACAAATTTTTCAAAAGGTTTTGCATTGTTTTGGGTCAAAATCAATCAACAAGATGCAAAGAACACAGGATATGGAATTCAAGGCATACGACATAAGAAAGGGGGAAAATCAAAGACTAAGGTTTCTCAAAAACACAAAAAGGAAACCTACAAAGAGGAAAAAATATGAACACTGACATAAAAACATCAAATCTAAAAGCATATAATAAAAATGAAAACCCTAAATGTTAATAGCGAGATTAAAACAAAAGTAAAAACAAAAAAGAGAACATACCCAAGGGTAGAGAAAAAACCCTAGCTTGAAATGAAAACCCGTCAAAATCTGTTCAAATCGCATGCCAATTGAGGTCGAAGATCTTAATTAGGCTCACAACAAATGAAGAAGAATGAAGAATGAAGAATGAGGAAACACAAATTAAAATACTCCAACAATGATTTAAAAAGACATTAAAGACAATTAATGCCATCTACGCACAAATTGAAATTTCAGGAGCATTAAAAATTGGCACACTTACAAGCATTCTTATAGTTTCAAGAAATTTTAATGATTTTACAAGTGACTTGCAATTTCGGGAAAAATATTTGATTTGATAAGAAAAATGCCTTTGCGATGTTTATACTTGTAGGATAAGGGAAAAACCCCAACCTTGCAAATAGAAAAAATTTCTAACTCCTAACAACTTAATTTTCATAATTTGGACAAAAAGAATAATTTTAACAAATTGGCGAGGGTTAATGTTTGGAAGACATTCAGATACTTAGGATCACACACGTGGGAAAATTGAGATTCACCTCATTTTGCGTGCTTAGAGTGCACAAGACTATGAAATAGACAAGTTTCATAGGGATCCCATGAATTAAGCATAGCTGGATTTGAGGATAACAAGTTATATTGATGATTATGATAATATGGGATTAACATTTTCTTAAGATTTATTTTATGGATTATATATACACGTGTGTATACATAATTTTTTTGTGCCACTTGACTATATATGACTATGTACATTTCACATGTTATTCCATGTCCACTTAGACATATTTTAGTACATTTCATGAGTTCTATGTGATCATCTGTATTTATTTATATGTTGACTTGAATATTTTTGTAGATACATTTTTGTACATGTTTTATTCCAAAATAGCTCTAGATATCTAACATTTCATGTGGACTTTAGTTGATTATGCACTCACATACATTATGTTCATTATGTTGATTAAATGCACTCACATATACATTTTTTACATTTACAAGTATGCACTATAAATTCATGTCTAATTAAATTACAATATTTATATACCATTAAATGAATTTTTCAATAATTTCATTTAAACTATAATTTCATTTGCCACAATTACATACTTTGGATAGAAAGTAACTCCTCTTATGGACCTTATATATCCACATCTTGCATCATAAGTATCATAGAGTTTTTATAATGATCAAATAAACCAAGATCCCAACCTCAAGTTCTCCATTAGAAATTAACCAAATCAATCGGAAGATCAATAATAGCCATGTGCATTTATTTTCATAATGTATCCTTCATTTTTTGTAAACAATTCTAGTGAATTTATGCACATAATTATATTTTTTATAAAATCTTGGAAAATCCTTACTAAATGCATTAATGGCTTAGATTTATAATGTGTATTATAAATTTTAAGTGACTAGGCTCTAATAAAAATCATGGTTAGGTGATTTAACCAATTCTAAACTTTAAAATATTAGTTAAATCACGATAGTTTAATGTTCCTTATAATTTATCCTATTCATAAAAATCTAATGTCTTACTCTTAAAATATTTGTATTCATTTCATGCTTGGTGCGAAGCACATGAGTGACGAATTGATCAACACCAACAAAAAAAAGCGTTTAATTTTCAATTTTGGCTTGTTTGGTTCTTTATTGATAGTTGCAGATGTTTGGTCTTGTGGTGTCATTCTTTTTGAAATGCTTCTCTCTTTATATCAATGTTGATATAATTAAATTATCTCATAAGATCTGCGCAGGTGAAGTATTATTTTCCTTGAGGAATTACTTTGGATGGCATATGTCTTGACTCAGGCAATGTATATTTGCAAATACAAAACACTAGTACAAAAACAACAATAAACTACTAAAAACTACTTATAAATGACTACAGTTGGTCACGTGACCACTAGTAGTTTATTGCCAGTCATATATAACACAACCAGATTGATGACTAAACCATTTTTAGTCATTTCTTGGTTGTTTTGATTGATTGATTTAGTAGTATATTTAGCCATTGATTTAGTCATTCATTGTTGCAATCTGGTTACTTATTTAGTCACTTTTTTTTCATTGATATATTTAGTCATTGATTGTTTAATCTGGTCACTTATTTAGTCATTTTACACTGATATATTTAATTGGCCACTTATTTAGTTGATGATTTAGTCATTGATTGTTGTAATGTGGTCACTTATTTAGCCATTTTTTAATTCATTGATTATATTTAGTCATTGATTGTTGTTAATTGGTCACTTATTTAGTCATTTTTACTCACTGATTTTTGTGCATTGGTAGTGTATTTAGTCATTAATTTTAATCATTATTTTGATCAATTTGGTAATATATTTAGTCATTTTTATTCACTGATTTCACTGGTCATAGATCTAGTCATATTTATTCACTATTCACTGATTTCTATCAATTGGTAGTATATTTAGTCAATTTAATTATTAATTGATGGTAATTAGTAGTATATTTAGTCATTTTAATTGACTGATATTTGAGGATTTAAGCATAAAACACATAAATAGACATCAATCATCAATTGTACACAATAAGACATCCATTGAGAAGGAAAAATCAGTGAACTTTATTAATAAAAGAAAGGTGTTCTAGTTAAAACTTACAAATAGAGTATTACAATTGTTATTTTTAATCACAAAACTAAAAATATGAGGTACAATATTGTAGAGAAATGACTACAAGAAATAAACTTCTCCAAAAGACTTCTGCAATGATGGAAATGCATGCTTGAAGCCCTTCAATGTGAGCACATGCCCCTTTCATCTCTTAAAACTTCTACAATGTGGGAAATCTT
>VDFB02110766.1:0-63845 GCA_007258455.2 Sequoia sempervirens | reverse complement strand
AAAATTTTGGCGTTTTGTTCGATTTTCATTTTTCTAAAATCTCTTGATATTGATTGACATGACACAACACCAACTCCATATTTGAAAACCCAAAAGCGACCTTCGACATCACTTTAACAAGATTAAGACTCATTAAGCAAAATGCCTTAGTGAAGCAAAAATTTTGGTTTTGGGTACAAGCACAACCAAGAGTTGCTTTCAACCCCTTAGCCAAAATAGCCAACTAGCCAACCTTAGACAACTACCCATGTGCTTGCTTTTATAGACATAAGCTTACATAAAACCACCAAGGGGTATTACATAAAACTATGTGACTAATAACACGATCTTACAAAACCATTAACCCCCACATTTAATTTTTGGTACTAAGTTTTCACAATATTAAATATTTTCCAAATGTGAAACCCAACATTAAATATTTAATCCAAAAATACATACAACAAATAAAGAGGCCCCAAGAATGTTATCCCATGTGATGCATGCACCCCTAGATCCTCTAGGTGCACCACAAATAATAAAATGACATTATAACATTATGCAAGGTGGACAACACACCTTTTCCTAACAACAAATTATCATCTTTGAATAACTAGTTGATATGGACCTAACATTTAAATTAACCATTTCACTTGTAAAAGGATGAGGGCAAAAAATAAAAACAAAGGAAATAAGAAACCAACAAGGAGAAACAACAAAAAATAAACAAGAACCAATTCTACTATAATACATAGTGGTAATTCTTCTAGGAAGTGAAGTAATGTTTGAGAAAATTGTCATCGATAGACAATGGGATGAGTTCTCAAGTTAATGATTTGATCCTAAAAGTATTTTCCCCTAAAATTTCAATAATTTGGTAGGGGCCAAGCCATACTTTTTTTAAATTTATAACAATATCCTTTTTTCTCATGTTCTTTAAATCCAAAAGGAGGACCAAATAAAAAACACTAAAGGCTTTTATTTTAGCTTGTTTGTCAAACAAAAATTTAACAAAAACCTGATGTTTTACAAAGTGTTGTAGAACAACATCCATTTTTCTTCTAGACTCAAAAGGTTCAACAATTTAGCTTTAGATTTATCATCTACACTAACATATTCATTCATGCATTTTAAGGCAAGGATTATTAGGTTGACTAAGAAAATGGGGGTTAGACCAAAGACAAGATAGCAAGGTGAAGTTCCTAATGATGACTTTATTTGGATTCTATCTACCCATAATATAAACTTCAATGTACTGTTCTAGTCTCTAAGATTCTTTTCTAGCAACTTTTTAATCATGTCCAATAAATTTTTATTTGTAGATTTAGCTACCCCATTCCCTTATAGATAATAGTTCAAGAAAAAAATGAAAACAACCCCACATTGATAGGCCCATTATATTAAAATAGTTGAAGAATAGATAGGTCATTGTCACATACCAAAGAGAATGGCATTCCAAACCTAGTTATTGTTGGAAAAATGTGTATCAACCTTGCAATTATATATGATTTATTGATATGATGTATGTTGGTATTGTACACTCATAACAAGACATGGGGTTCGGGGCAATGCCCCGAATTTTTTTTCCCGTTAACATGTCAAGGCTTTTTCTCATTGACATGTCAAGGTTTTTTCTCGTTGACACATCAAGGATTTTTCCCGCTGACACATCAAGGTTTTGTTGGAGTTAAAATGACACTGAGAGGGGCGAGGGTGAATCAGTGTCTTAACAGATTTGACTAATTTTCAAAAATTCAAAAACATAGCTCAGATTTGATCTCAATATTATTCTGATTAATGCATTCATGAGTTGAATGTAATCATTCATAAACATAATTGAGAAAAGTAGTAATCCCAGTAGAGTACTGAAACAACAACACATTAAAGCAGTGAGAACACAGAAGAACAAAGTGACACAAAATTTACCGAGTGGAAAACCCTCCTGGGGTATAAAAACCACTCCCTAAATGCCTTCCAAGCTTAATCTTTTAATCAACTATTAACAATGCCTTATAGGCTGATTTTTGAGCACCCACTCAAGGAGCACCAACCCCTCATTTAGAGATATCTATCTCAAGGAGTACCAACCCCTCAAATTATGAATTGAACAACAATGATAACTCAGAGGATTTCTCTATTTTCAGTTAAGCACATATTTCTCTTGTTTTCTTGTCTACAGAATACCTTAAAGATTCAATAATTGAATCCCTAAAATACTACGTAGAGAAGAAATTTACAATCTCTGCATCTTGTTATTCAAATTTTATTGCATAGTTTTATCCATACATTTTCATACAGCCAAGGAATGATAATCTTAGAATTACAACAACAGTAGCAGAAAAGAGTTTTCTGCTTCTATTTATACATCTGCCAGATAGGTAACTGTCTTAAGGAGTAACAGCTGAACAACCAAACAAAACAAGAGCCATTTCACCCAGCTAAGAGCCATCCTCAACAAGTCTGAAACTTACGAGATCATTTCACTGCATAAAAAGCACAACTGCCCACCACAAAAAATCATAACCTCTAATGCATGAAAGACAATACTCAGTCAGGGCATCATTTGTCATATTAGTAACAGAGATGCAGAGAGCAGTTAAAGAAAATGGTGATCATAAACCAGTATGTGTAGCATGAAATGCATAAATAAAAATACCAAACAAATCTGCAACTCCCATGGCTCCATCAACCACCATTGGCTTCCAGCCAGAGAGGCACATCAAACATAGTTGCCATACCATTCATTTCTGAACCAAAAATGAATTTCATCCTAACAATGTCGTTACAGCCAGGAACAATAGTAAAGAATAGTTTATGAAACTTTCTCATGATGGCGGCCAGGCTAGGGTTCGATACCCAGCTAAAAGAATAAACTCAAAAAGTTTACCCTAGCATTCTTTTCAATCGATGTAACGGTATGCCGAAGGAAACTTTAATCGTTAATCATACTTTGGTTCCTTCTGTTTCGCCGTGACCCTTCGTTATCGAGTAGACCCTATAGAGAATTCACTTTGTTTTTCCGAAAGCCCCGAGCTCACAATAGATCGCCAAGACATTAATGTTCTCACACCAACATAAACCTTTTGTCTTATGTGCTTCGCTATAACATTATGATATCGGGGAGACCTCCTGTAGAGCACACCATGTCTTTCTGAAAGTCTTCATCCACTTGTGTGTCGCTGTGACATTATACTGTCGGGGAGACGTTATACAGCCAACATTGAGTTTCATCGATGGGCTTCCTTAGTGTATTATTCATTCGCTGAGACATAAGGAAACTTCTCACCGAGATTTTCCTTTGTTTCATTCACTATCGTTGTGACCATACGATATCGGAGAGACCTCTCAAAGAGTAGATTTTGTTTCATCGAAGGTCACTTGATACACATTTTCGCCGTAACATATTGCTCTCGGGAAGACCTATTCCGAAGAGAACATCTCTCACCGATGAGCAATTTGAAAGAAGTCATTTGAAAAGTCGTTGTAACTTCAAACTATCGGGGAAACATCTTGTAGATCATTTAAGTCATACCGAAACACCTTGAATTCACACCTGTTTGCTGAAACTTCCAGAAAGTCCTGCCGAAGGCAATTGTCCAACGGCGGTCGGTGTGACATTGCACATTCGCTATGACCCTTCGCCGAAGCCTTAAGCTCTTGCCGATGTGTTTCCATTTAATCTTTGATCAGTGTGACATACCAATTTCGCTGAGACCACATACCAACGGAATAACATATGCCGATAGAGATCACTTTCTATCGCCGAAACAAAAAAGAGGTCTTGCTGACAACT
Source organism: Sequoia sempervirens (assembly GCA_007258455.2). Lineage (NCBI taxonomy): Eukaryota > Viridiplantae > Streptophyta > Pinopsida > Cupressales > Cupressaceae > Sequoia > Sequoia sempervirens. Next base: position 60,076 of record VDFB02110766.1, on the reverse strand, counting down.
GCCAGTATGTTAAATTCAATCGACATGACATTAGAAATGTCTTGCCGATAGGCAACATAGACATTTCAAAAATGGATCGGGGAGACCCTGCCATTCTCACGCCAAAATGAGTAAGCCCAAATGAGAAACAACCAATACCTTTAGACAAATGAGATGTCAGAACCAAGGTAAATGTAATGCCTTCAAAAATGTGAGATCAAAGAAGTAATCAAATGGCTTGTAATCATGTGAAATACACCAGTGGTATGCAAAGAGAACCATCCTGAGACTGATCAACAAAGAGAACTAATTGAAATAAATTTTGTCATCAAGGACAAACTATAAACACAACAGAGATCCAAAAAACTCCCCCTTTGTCCTTGATGGAAAAACACAAATGACTCTCCCCCTTTTTGCCTCAATGACAAAGAATATAAGAGAAGAATGTGCATTTCCATGAAACACAACTGAGAAGCCAACCAAAATATCATGAGAAACAGCTGCAAAAAAGAGTAACAGTGTAGCAACCAAGATTGTAGGAGAGCTGTAAGTGAATCAAAATAGATAATATGCTCCCCCTAAGCCAATGCTAGTAAAATCAGAGAAGTAAAGATTGAGAGATAACTCCCAATCGAAGTCTCAACCTTTCAAATAACTCTTTAGCTAAGGGCTTAGTAAAAATATCAGCCACCTAATCTTGTGAGCCAACAAACTGTAAGTAGACTTCATTAGCCAAAACTTTTTCTTGAAGAAAGTGAAACTTGATAGCAATATGTTTAGTGCGAGAGTGCATAACAGGATTTTTTGAAATATTTATCGCACTAGTGTTATCACAAAGAATGAAAACAAGTTTAGAAACATCAATACCCATATCTGAAAGAGTCTGACTCATCCAAAGAACTTGAGTACAGCATGAAGTGGCAGCAATGTATTATGCTTCAGTAGTAGAAAGAGAAATAGATACTTGTTTCTTGCTGTGCCATACCACTAAACAATCACCAAGAAAGAATGCAACACCATTGCTTTTCCTATCATCAAACAACGGCCAGTCAACATGTTATAAGCAATCAAAAGAAATCATTTACTTAGGGATACCAAGACCATAATCAGTGCCCTGAATATGTTTAAAAATCCTTTTGCCAATGGACATGGGATTCTTTAGGTGATCCTCGAACCGCGGTGCAAGTGCTTGCATAATGTCAGGTCTAGAGGCAGTTAAATATAAAAGACTGCCAATCATTGATCTATATTTAGTTTGATTTGTATCAAGGGAATCATCAACCTTAGTAAGTTTGCATCCAGTAATCATTGGAGTGCTAACTGGATGGCATTCATCCATCTAAAATTTCTTAAGCATCTCTCTAGCATACTTGGTTTGAGAAAGAAATATTCCATTTTCACGTTGAGAGATTTGAACCCAAGAAGAAATTTAATTCTCCCAATAATGACATTTCAAATTCAGATTCCATTAGCTGAGAGAATTTTTTACTCAAAGTAACATTGTTGTAGCCAAAGATAGTGTCATCAACGTAAATTTCAACAACCAAAATATCAGAACCTTCAGTTTTAACATAAAGATTGTTGTCTACACCTCCTCTAACAAAACCATTTGAAAGCAAATGACTTCCAGCCTAGAGTACCAAGCTCTAGGTGCTTGTTTTAAGCCATATAGGGCCTTTTTCAATCTGTAAACATGATTAGGCTTATCTTTGCAAATAAATCCTTCGTGTGTTCAACATAGACCTCTTCATCTAAATAGCCATTTAAAAGCGGTTTGACATCCATTTGATAAACAAGAAAAGTTTTGTAAAACGCATTGCCAAGAATATTCGGTGAATTCTAGTCTAGCAACGAGTGCAAAATTACCAAAATCAATACCTTCTTGTTGAGCATAGCCTTTGCAGAAAAATCTTGCTTTGTTATGAATAACATTACCATTTTCATCAACCTTGTTTTTGTATATCCATTTGCCTCCAATGACATTCTTGTCATCTGGTCTTGGGACTAACTCCCAAGTCTGATTTTTCTCAATCTGATCAATTTCTTCCTACATAGAATTAATCCAACATGAATCTGTGAGAGCTTCATTAAAATTTTTAGGCTCAAACTGAGTAACTAAACAAAAAGTAATTTGTGCCTTTTCATCAGATTCTGTAGCCTTTCTTCTAGTTTGAACTCCTGCATTTTTATCCCCAATAATCTGATCTTTGGGGTGATATTTAGCTAGAGCTTTTGATGCAACCTTTTCAGGACTTGTTGTTTCATTTTTAGGGCTTGTTGAATCAATATTAGGCTTTGTTATTTTAGCTCCTAAAATTATTTCTAGTTCAAGTTCTTCTTCCTCATTATCCTGCAAAGATTCAACATACAAATGTGGTCTTTAATCAAATTTTACATTAACAACTTCAACAATCAATAGCCTTTTTGTTAACACATTTATAAGCTTTGCTATGAGTTGAGTATCCCAAAAAGATACCCTCATCACTCTTTGATTGAAAGCTCCCAAGGTTATCATCATCTTTCTTGATAAAGCAGTTACTTCCAAAAATTCTAAAGTGTTTTGGCCGAAATGGATTTTCCATACCAAAGTTCATAAGGAGTGTGTTTAGATTTCACCTAAAATTTTCTGTTCAAAATGTATCTGGTGGCCAATAGTGGCTTCTTTCAATACATGTCAGGATAACAGCTTCATCTAGCATGGTTCTAGCCATTTCTTTTTCTGATTCTATTCTTCACGTTCAACTACCCATTTTGTTGAGGTGTTTTTGTTGCATACTATCTTTTTAATGCGGTAATTGTTCCATGATAATCAATAAACTCTTGAGAGGTGAACTCACCTCCTTTATCAGATCGCAAACATTGAAGTTTCAAATCAGATTCCTTCTCAACCAATTTATGAAAGATTTTAAACCTTTCAAAGGCTTCTGATTTATGCTTAAGAAATGTGACCCAAACCATTCTAGTATAATCATCCACAAATAGCATAAAGTACCTTTCACCATTAATAGACCTTGTTCTAGTTGGTCCACATAACCGTTGTGCACAAGTTGTAAAGGTTTTGAAGAAGAATGTTCTTTTGTTTTGAAGCTGATTTTAGTTTGTTTACCACTTAAGCATTCTTTGCACATAGAGTTTTCTGGCTTGCTAAGAACTGGTAGACCTCTAACATTCTGATTTTTACTAATTCTAACCAGATTTTCAAAGTTTATGTGTCCTAATCTTTAATGCCATAACCAGTTCTCTTCAGTTTGGCCCATTAGACACATACCTTGATTATTGTCATTGCATGATGAGTCAAGAATATTGTACACATTTCCTTTTGTCCTCCTTCCAACTACAACAGCCTTTCCAAGCTTGTTCTTAATCTCACATCCCTGTGAAGTGAAAAGAACATGATAACCACTATCACATATTTGACTAACACTTAGAAGATTGTGTTTGAGGCCTTCCACATAGTACACATTATAGATAGGAGTGTCTTCATTCAGAAGGAGTGAACCTCTACCTTTAATTTGAATACCAGAGTTATCACCAAACTTAACATAACCACCTACATAATCTTCAAGATTTATAAACTTATCCTTGTCGCTAGTCATATGGTTAGAACATCCACTGTCTAGGACCCATAAGTCCTTTTTCTTGGAATGAAAAGCAGTTTGAACCAACATAGTTTGTTCAATGTTGTTAACAGTCTTAGGTTTCCAAACCTTTTTAATTTTCTGTTGTTTCGATTGCAGATCAGTTTTGCATTGTTTGACAGAATGTCCTAAGCAGATTGCATTTAAAACATCCGGACTGTCTAACAAAACCATAGTGTTTCCTAAGACCAAGCCTGGGTATTCTAGAATTCATAAGCCTACAAGTGCTCACCTTATGACCAAATTTTTTGCAGAAAAAGCAATAACCATAGAAAAAAGAATTGTCTTTGTATGAAGGTCTATTACCTCTAAAAAACTTAACATGATCCTTACCAGATTCTGAGTGATTTGAACCTGAGCCTTTGACTTCAGTAGAAGGTTTTTTTTTCGCTTTGTCAGTTGAGCATTCACCCTTTCAAAACCAACACTAGTTTTATCTTTGGTACATCTTCGCTGTCGAGCATCCTATCCGGGCTTAGAGTGCTTTTCATATTTTCAATTTCCCTTCCTAAGACAAACTACTTCTTGTTCCAGTTTTTGAATTTCTTGATCTTTGCAGCTTATAGTCTCTTGAAGACAGTATTCAACTCTTTTAGCTTCTTCAAGCTGAGTTTTCAGAGAGACCATTTCTTGATCTGGTTTATGTTCTTGAGCAAGAACTTGTTTTTTGAGTTTTCTGACCTCTTGTAAAGCACATTTCAGCTCACTTTCAAGATCTACTTCACCTTCTTCAACATCAATAGTGTTTGAATCATTTTGTTGTGTAATTTCAGCCATGAACAAAGTTTCATCTTCTTCAATTGATGAATCTTCAGACTCAATATCAGATTCATCCTTACTAAACAGACTTTTCTTCTTTTTGAAATTGAAGTTTCATTTAGGTTTGAAGGCCTTCTTCTTAGGTTGTTTTTCGGTTGTCTCGTTGTCACAAATTTGATCATCATAGGGACACTTTGCAACAAAGTGACCTATTTTTCCATAGTTAAAACATTTAAAGGGAAGTTTTCCCTTATATTTTCCTGATCCCTTTTTAAATCTTCTAACAAAATGGGATTCTTTAGAATCAGACAACTCTGATTCACTGACTTCGACTTTTTCTTTCTTTTCAGTGTTAAAGGTAGTTTCTTTTCCTGCTGAATTGTTTTTGCTAGTTCTCATTTCATAGGTAGTAAGTATTCTTGTAGGCTATCTAAGGTAAGCCGATCAAAAGTGTTTCTTTTCTAGGGCTGAAACCCTAGATTCAAATTTGATGGTAAGGTTCTGTCACCTTGTGACAACATCAAATTCATTAACAATTTGACCTAGACCTTTCATAGCATTGACAACTTCATCAACTCTTAGGAAATATTCAGCCACTTTTTCATCATCCTTCATCTTCAACTCTTCAAACTGATGTTTGAGAGTAATGATTTTGACAGTTTGAATTTTTCTATTCCCTTTGATATATAGTTTCAGTTTTCCCAAATATCATGAGCAAATTTGCAATGCGGACTTTAATGAACACATCTTTAGTTAACCCACACAAGATGGAATGCTTAGCTCTGGCATTTGTTTCATACCTCTTTTTTTCAGCAGGATCAGTGGGAATAGAGGCTGGTACATTGTAAGCATTTATAACCATGCTCCAAACATTAACATCAAAAGAAATAAGAAAAGCTTCCATTCTGATTTTCCAGAACACATAATCTGTTCCATCAAATAACAGAGCTCTGGTTACAGAGGCACCGTCTTGAGAATGTGCCATTAAAAATAAACTCCAAGACCAAGATCAATCCAAGGTGATTAAGACCTATTAGAGGACCCTACGCTCTGATACCAATTGTTGGAGTTAAAATGACACTGAGAGGGGGGGGGGGTGAATTAGTGAACTAACAGATTTGACCAATTTTCAAAAATTCAAAACATAGCTATATTTGATCTCAATATTATTCTGATTAATGCATCTATGAGTGTAATGTAATCATTCATAAAACGGTAATTGAGAAAAGCAAGAATCCCAATAGAGTAATCGAAACAACAACACAAGAAAGAAGAACACGTATTAAATTCAGTGACACAGTAAATTTACCGAAAGTGGAAACCCTCCGGGTATAAAACCACTTCCCTAAATGCCTTCCAGTTTAATCTTAATCAACCTGCTCAATAATGCGCCTTATAGGCTAATTTTTGAGCACCCACTCAAGGAGCACCAACCCCTCATTTAGAGATATCTATCTCAAGGAGTACCAACCCCTCAAATTATGAATTGAACAACAATGATAACTTAGACGATTTCTCTGTTTTCAGCTAAGCACATATTTCTCTATTTTCTTGTCTACAGAATACCTTAAAGATTCAATAATTAAATCCCTAAAATACTACGTAGAGACGAAATTTATAATCTCTGCATCTTGTTATTCGGATTTTATTGCAAAGTTTTATCCATACATTTTCATACAACCAAGGAATGATAATCTTAGAATTACAACAACCGAACAAAAAACATAGTTTTCTGCTTCTATTTATACATTCGCCGATAGGTAACCTGCCTTCGAGTAACGGCCTAACAACCAAACAAAACAGAGTCAAGCTTCACCCAGCCTAAGAGTCGCCCTCAACAATCAAACTTAATGAGATCATTTCACTGCGATAAAAGCACAACCTACCACCACAAAAATCATAACCCTAATGCATGAAAGACAATATCACTGTGGCATCATTTGTCATATTAGTAACAAAGATGCAGAGAGCGCTAAAGAAAATGGTGATCATAAACTAGTATGCGCATGAAACATTACAAATAAAAAATACCTCGCATAACCGCGAACTCCCCATGGCTCCATCAACCATCACAGCTTCCACCAGAGAGAGGGCGATCAAACATAGCCATACCATTCATTTCTCAACCAAAACTAATTTCTTCATCCCCGACAATGCCATTGGCAAACAAAGAACAATAGTAAAGAATAGCTTATGTAACTTTCTCATGATGGCGGCCGTGCTAGGGTTTGATACCCAGCCTAAAAAGAATAAACTCAAAAAGGTTTACCCTAACATTCTTTTCAATCGATGTAACAGTATGCCGAGGGAAACTTTAATCGTTAATCATACTTTGGTTCCTTCTGTTTCGCCGCGACCCTTCGTTATTGGGCAGAACCTATAGAGAATTCATTTTGTTTCACTGAAAGCCCCGAGCTCACAATAGATTGCCAAGACATTAATGTTCTTACACCGATATAAACCTTTTGTCTTATGTGCTTCGCTATAACATTATGATATCAGGGAGACCTCCTGTAGAGCACACCATGTCTTTCCGAAAGTCTTCATCCACTTGTGTTTCACTGTGACATTATACTGTCGGGGAGATGTTATACAACTAACATTGAGTTTCATTGATGGGCTTCCTTAGTGTATTATTCATTCGCTGAGACATAAGGAAAATTCTCACTGAGATGCCCTTTAGTTTCACTCACTATCACTATGACCATACAATATCGGAGAGACCTCTCATAGATTAGATTTTGTTTCACCGAAGGTCACTTGATACACATTGTCGCTGTAACATATCGCTCGCGGGAAGACCTATTCCGAAGAGAACATTTCTCACCAACGAGCAATTTGAAAGAAGTCATTCAAAAAGTTTTTGTAACTTCAAACTATCGGGGAAACATCTTGTAGATTGTTTCAGTCATACTGATACACCCTGAATTCACACTTGTTCGCCGAAACTTCCAGAAAATCTTGTCGAAGGCAATTGTCCAACGATAATCGGTGTGACATTGCACATTCGCTATGACCCTTCACCAAAGCCTTAAGCTCTTGCCGATGTGTTTCCCATTAATCTTCGATCGATGTGACATACCAATTTCGTTGAGACCACATACCGATGGAATAACATATGTTGATAGAGATCACTTTCTATCGCCGAAACAAAAAAAGAGGTCTTGCTGACAATTGCCATAATGTTAAATTCAATTGACATGACATCAGAAATGTCTTACCGATAGGCAACATAGACATTTCAAAAATGGATTGGGGAGACCCTGCCATTCTCACGTCGAAATGAGTAAGCCTGAATGAGAAACAACCAATACCTTTAGACAAATGAGATGTCAGAACTAAGGTAAATGTAATGCCTTCAAAAATGTGAGATCAAAGAATGTAATCAAATGTCTTGTAATCATGTGAAATACACCAGTGGTATGCAAAGAGAACCATCCTGAGACTGATCATCAAAGAGAACTAGCCGAAAGAGATTTTTTCATCAAGGAAAAACTATAAACACAACAAAGATCCAATGTGTTTTTCATTAACATCACAAATGAAAAATGACCTTGTAAAACCTAATTCTAGAAGGTTCCAAAAATCTTGTTATAAGCGGTTGGGATGTATGTAGATGGGGGTGTATTCTGAGAGTCTGATAGCGGTTGTGTTGTCTCTTAATCTCTGGTGGGTGATACTCCTGTGAAAATATTACTCTACAAGTATATTATAATCTTTGTGATTTATGAAATAATATATTGGGTGGATTTTTGAGTGTGGGGTTTTTCTCCCTAAAGGGTTTTCCTCATGTAAATCATTGTTTGTGGTATGCATGAAATTTTTGTTTTTTTCTATTTAAGTTTTTGTAACTGTTAAAGATTTGTAAATTTTTTGCATTATTCTCCTCGCAAGGTTAGTGTAGGAAGTTGTTATGCTACCTTAGCTTTGTTACGCTACAATGTTTTCTTCAAGAAATTTGATTACCAATTTTGCAATGCAATTCTTGCAAGGTATTGCTTCAGCCCAACATGTACAATAATTTGTGACCTGGTAATGATAAACTTGTGACTTGTAGACGAATTGAGATTAGTTGCACCAATAAAATCTAAGCCCCATTGGGCGAATGGTCTTACCTCATACATTGGTTCGAAAGGCATAGTAAGATTCCTTTCTCTAGTTGTAGTTGTTTAGCATGTATGGCATGTGTCAGACATGTTGATGATCATTGTTGTACCCAAAATAAAAATTTTTGCTTCACTAAGGCATTTTGGTAAAAAATGGTCAAAATCTTGTAAAATTGTGATCAAAAGTAAAAAAGGTCAAAATGTCTAAAAATAGCAATTTTCTATTTTTAAAAATTTTTGAACAACAAACGGATCATGGGGTCTCTTTGGGTTTATTGTCAAGAAGATGCTTGCAAAATTTTAAATATTTTGAAATTAGGATTTCAGGCCCCTATTTTTAAAAACACCCTAAAAATAGGATCTTTCTAGAAATGGCTCAAAATGATTTTGATTGGTTAATCTTTCATTGCAATCACACCAATCCGGTCATAATCGTCAAAAAGGCAGTTTCTCTCTGGTGGGTCTATTTCATTTTTTTAAAAGAAAAGTTCAAACCTTCGAGGTCATTAATGTAAGATGGCCGTGATACCGAGTTAGAATCTAAGCTTCAAACTAGTCCAATCAAAAATCACTCTAAAAAATATTGGTCCCTTTCTTTTCACCATCACACTAGGTCCAATCACTCTAAAAATATATTTTTCCCTCTAGTCGGGTCTTTTTATTTCACTTTTCAAGAGAAAAGTTAGGACCTCTGAGGTCATTAATGCAAGATGGCCAGATACCAGGAGTTAGAATCTAAGCTTCAAATGCTTCACGAAAGAATCTATGGAGAAATATGCTCAAAAAATGGCGAACGATGGAGGGGAATTTCAAAAGTTGAAAATTGCAAAAAAATATTCTAAGTCTGGAGATGGACACTTATCTCAAAGAGGGTGTCTACGCTTCAATGACTTAGGATATTTTTCAGTTTTTGTTTGTCACACATGCAACATAGTCAACACGTTTGCATCAGAAGCAAAGATGCTCAACACAGTCATTATAATCGACAACACGGTGAATGTGAAGCGTGAAGAGAGTAAAATCACCAAAAAAATGACTTACACTAGAGCTAAAAGTGCCCCTACAGGCCAGGGGTGCCCATGAATTCAAAGGCTCAAATAAAGTTGTTAGATTTTATAGTTTGGGGGGGCCTCCTTAGAATTCTTCCAACTTCATGATGAATCTAGCATCCAGTTCATGGGATCGGTCAAAATGTTGAAAGCCAACAAACTCAAAACTGATGAAGTCTATAGCAGAAAAGTTCCCCTACAAGCCAAGGGTGCCCATGATTTTGAAGCACTAGCTTCAGTTTTTAGCTTTCACAATCTCCAACAGGCCCTCCTCATATTTTTTCCAGCTCCGCAGTGAATCCATCTGCCAACTCAGAAGACCTGTCAAACTCCGGCAAGTGAAGATCAAACAGACACTCAAAATGAAGGAAAATTTAGAAAACTCAGAAAATAGCTAATTCAAGAAAAAAAGAACCTTGCTAGCAAAAGGCGCCCAACCTTTTGGAGCATCAAATGTAGCTTTCAGGTTTCACAACTCCCAATAAGTCCTTCTCAGTTATGATCATGCTTCACGATGAGTCTATCAACAAGTTCACTAGAGCAGTCAAACATCCAGCAATGAAGACCAAACTGGAGCATTTTGTTAAGAGTTACAAAGTGAAAATTGTGTCTCAGAAGCACAAAAGCGCCCCTACAGGCCAGGGGCGCCTAGAAATTTGAACCTTTTAGAATAGTTTTCAGAGCTTGTGAAGCCAGTCATCATTTCCAGAATTTTGCAAGCTTTCTAATGAGTTCATCAGCCTGATCACAAAATTTGTCAATCAACGATGATTGCAGATTGAAGCACGGGAGGTCAAATTGAAGAAATTAAAAATTATCTAAAATTTGGTTAACACTGGCGAACAAAAGCACATTATCTCAAGAAGGCGCCTAAGAATTCAAGATACCAGAACTAGTTTTAAGGGTTTGTAGCTTCCAAGAACATCTCCTAAGATTTGATCATGCTCTGCAGTGAATTTGTTAGCCAAACCTCATGATCAATCAAATGACCAGAATCAAGGGTCAAATGGAGGTAGTTTATCAAAGAAAATTTGAAACTCTTCAAAAATACTCTAACACTAGCAAAAATTGGACGCCTTATCTCAAGGTGGCATCCAAATCAACTCCAGTTATAGATTTTTGATGACTTTCTCTTCCTTAAGATGTTCAAAAATTTGGGGGATTCTTCTAGTTAACAGCTAATCATGCTAGATAACTCCTAAATCAAGGTAATGACAAGTTAACTAATGCTTCCACCTCCAAATCCTATTTATCAAGCATCTAGGTGTCCAAACTTCATTATTCTTGCAAGTTGACTACAAACACCAAACACAAAATTTAATTCTCTACAACATTTGAAGGATCAAATGGAAGGGGTTTTCAACGTTCTTCATGTTTTCAAGATCAGGTTGCATAGAGGAACGATTTTCCAGACTCTGTATCTCCAAGCATCATTTTTCAAAGGCAACAGTTCATAATCTTCAACTTCTAGCGTTTTGGGTTCTCTTCTTTGTCAATCTTCTCCAAGATTGGAAATTTTTCCTACAACTTCTTCAACTTCCTCACCTAGGGTTTCTTGCATGTTAAAGAAAGCTCAATTTTTTCAAAAATATGACCAACTGGGTTCATTCAACACAAAATTGGCTACAAACCCACGCCTCAAATTTTTCCAAAAAAAAAATCATTGCCTCCAATTTCGGGGGTTTCTAAAAATTAACTTTTTCAAAAACTCCACATTTGGGTCTACTTAGCACAAAGGTGCCTACAAAACCCATGTCTCAAATAAATTTTTCTAAGAAAAAGCTGCCTTTCCTGCTTGCCTTTTCCTCCGGGAGGGTTCTTGTATGTTTATGAAAAAAGTCATTTTTTTTTTAAATCTAACATTTTGGGACATTCTCAACAAAACCCACGTCTTAGAATTTTTCAAAAAACTTCCTCTTGGGGAAGCTATTTTTAGCCTCTCTGAAAAAGTTGTTCAAGTATAGCCATGTGCACAATCATTCTTCCAGTTTTTCATAATGCAACTCTCTAAAGTTGAATTCAAGACCAAATCATTCTTGCTTCACGATTTCGTGAAGACAGCTGACACCAATTTACATCGAGCACACCTAGTAGTTGACTTGAACATTTGGAAGGTGTGGTTTGCATCACAATGCAAAATATTGAACAATCCGGGTTACTTGAGGCAGGTTCTTTTCCCATCATGACACAAGACATTGAAATCATAATTGTTTTTGTAAAGCATTACAACCCCACTTCAAGGGAAATCTAGTCAATTCATGGGCGAGCAATTTGCAACCTCAAGCCAAGAGGCGTTGAAAGGTGTTTTTCTATTCCACCATGTGCAAACAAATTGATTATGTCCATGGAGGAGTGTGAAAAGGTATTTAACGCGTAAAAGGAACAATGTCAGAAAAGGATGGCAACAAAGTGGATCAAAGAGAAATGCACCAGTTTTCCAAGGAACGTTGGATGTGGTGAATTCAGGGATGAGTATACAATCATGATTACTCTACTTAACCATGTCACGAGTCAATCAAAAGCTCACAAGTTTCAGCCATGGATGCTCTACATCATGTATCAACTTGTCAACAACAAAGAACACTACAATTGGCTTGCTTTGATCAGTGACACTCTTCACAGCCAATTGACATGTTTCTTTAAAATCCATGAATTACATATGGTTTCATACCTCCATATCTGAAAGCCTTTCAAGGCTAGTTTAGAGGGTTGAATACTGTTGGAACTCTAGGTGTGCAGCGAGTTCATGAGCATTTCCCATAGTTAGAATTTTCAGTCATAACAACACTTCAAGAGGGTAAATGACCTCTTCGTAATTCACACAATGAGAAGCCTTCATAATGAGTAACATATACGCTTTTCACTTGAAGCCAGATTGGCAATGGAAGATTGGGTCAATTGGTTCATCCAATTCCTCACATTTTCCTATATTCGCATATATGGTTTCTCAGCCAATCCAACCATGTTACCCCATTATCGATCAGATAAGGTGGTATTCGTGGAGTTTCTATGGTAATTGCATGAGGTACATACTTTTCTGTGTAGCAAACACAAGTCTGCTGCCAACTTTCCTTTTGAGATGGGTATATATATAGGTGCAAATCAACAGTTGATGCCAAGTCATTGAGCAATGAAATGACGAAGCTTAATCTTAATTTTCTCATAGAAGGGCACTCATATGACCCTTGGGGTCTCTTAGTGTTGGGAATATGCCATTTAATTGCAATCCTAAACATTATTTCATGTATCTCCTAAGTCCTTGGAAAGTGTTCCCCAACACTAGGATTAGAAAGAGATTAAATTTGAATGAAATGAACATGTTAATTGACATTTTTAATTAATTCTAAATGATAGGAACATGTGGGGATGCTCATGAAGAGCTCCTACAAAATAGGATCACATGGGGGACCCACATGGAAGGTGGAACTCACCTTGAGTTAAGTTAACTGTTTGGAGAAAGATAACACTTTAGTAATGCATGTAAAGATCCTAGAAGTTAGGAATTGATGTTTACATGCATGGAGTTCAGTTTAGTTCAATTTAGTTATGGAGTTATCTTCAGTTGCATGTAGTTAGTTTCAATTGAATGCTAGTTGACTTCAGTTGACTTGGAATGCATGACTAATGACTTGAGTTGCATGATAGATAATAGGTGATACATTCAGTTAAGTGGGGATGATCAATCATGCATGATATTTGCATGAATGGTGGAGAGATATATGTTTTAGTTAACAAAGGTTGACTTGGACCCACCTTGGGTGCCCAAGTTGGCTTCTTGGAGTTAACACTTTTGCACGTTAAGATATTTTATACGGCTGAGCTAAGTGGGCCCATTCTTGGGTGCCAACTTTGAGGATAATCTTAGAAGATATCTTCAGAATCAAGGTTGAGTTATGACTTCAATTTGGGATGCCCAAATGGATGACGCACTTGTTTTGACATTGCTCTTCACGATATAACTCTATTTGCAAAGAATAGGAGTGGGTTTTGTGAGATAAGCATTGTGCTTTGTAATTGTAAACTCTTTGGAGTTTACAAGGCTCATTATTGTCTATTTATTGCAGCAATTTGAAGAGAGTTGATCAGATTTGATTGCAGGTTGTGAAGAAGAATTGTTGAAGGAAAAAGAAGCATCTCAAGCAAGGATTGGAATTATTATAATCTTATTCTAAGATTAAATAATACATTGATTCTTGGTGGAGTTTTTTCTCGAAAGGTTTTCTCCATGGTATATGTTGTGTAACTTCTTTCTTCTGGTCTTAATCTTCTACAATCTTCTGTCTACTTCTACAAATGGTAAAATGAATCTAAATAGATAATCATCCACAAAGAAAGTGTAACAAATAATACTTAAGTAGATCTACAGTATAATAGTTTTACAAGTTTTAAAGCTACATAATTACCTCCATTTTCAAAACTTAGCAGCTTGCCTTGGTGGCACTTCTTCACATAAACCTACCGTGGAGGATTTTTGGTTTAGTTGTGAATATGAGCTTGAAGTGCACAGGCATAACTACAATAGATTCACCCTTCCACAAAAAGTTGACTTCTTTTTAGAGGATATGGAAGGTTTATCGAATGATGATGGTGAAGTTTTACTTCCCACATTTATCAGAGATCAGATTGACTCGCAACCAGTTCAATCCATTGACTGGTATGCCAAGGAGAGCACATCCATTGAGGAAAGGACAAGTTGGGTCGTAAGGAACAGTAGGATTTTCCTCGATAGCAAGAGGACACAGAAGGTAGTCACTCCAATTACAGAGCCGCAACCGGTTACCACAACACTACCTTCCACTTCCAAAGGGAAACCCAGAGTGAAAGTGATGAGCAATCCTACATAGGGTTCAAAGAAATATAGGATGCCCATGAATTCAAATGAAAAGATGAAGGTTGCTAATGTAAATCAGCAAGAACAACAAATGGATATAGCCAAGGATACAATTGAACCAATACAGGAAGTTGAAGTAGAGCCTCCCAATCTTCCATCACCATCACATTCTTCTCCAATTCACATTGACTTGGAGTTTGATTCATCAATTCATGACATATCTACACCAACTCATTCATCATGATTTGATGAAACAAGAACTAATCCTCCAAGTGAAGTTAGTCGAGATTCTTCATCTTGGCTTGAGAACTTCTTGGGTAGGAAAAGGAGAAATCCATCTTACCAATTGAACTTTGCATAGTTTGATGATGTATACCAAGACACATCAGACAAGAAGCTCAAAAAGAAAGTTCATGTTGAAAAGAATGCTAACAACGAGATTGTCATTGAAATTGCTACACCACCAGTTGATAGGAATGCCAATGAGGTTGAGGTTGATGATTTCACATTGGTCAAAGAAAACCTTGGTAGAAGTACATGACAAGTTGATGTAAACCTATTTGATATTGTAGCAGCTAGCTTGAAGGAAAGAGTGATCAAAGATGGTGAAAACAAAGTAGCCCTCAAGGCTGAAAATCAACAATTACAACAATATATCTCCAACCTCCTTCACGGTACTTCAAATGTCACTGCCTTGCTTCCACAAATGCTGGAATTACCTGAAAAACAAAATCAACTAATTTAGTTGATTGTTCATGGGAAACACCTGAGATACTGGGTAGAAGAGTTTATCACAAGGGTTGGTTCATACTTGCAAAGTTGTACCAATTGAGGTATAATGCCCACGACCTTCACTCAAAAATCTAGGAGTCAGAGCTAAGCATGGCGGAAAGGAAACCAAAGGATGAGATCATCATTTCTCACTTGAGGATGGCTTATGATTCAATCACTACTAAATAATACAAGGATAAACTTTTTACTTGGAGAGAACAACAAATCTTCAAAGTAAAAACATACGAAGTAATCTCTGTAGAAATGACTGAATATAAAAAAAGATGACAAATGCTCTCAAGTTCGTAAAAAAATTTGTGCCACAAGTCTCTTTCTAGTATCAACATGAGGATGGTGAGTACATGGATCTCAGGGACATGCAGAAGGAGTTTCAAAATCTCATATGTAGAAGTTTCAATGGTGACCCTGTTGACTACAAGTTGAGTCAAATTGTAGCCATGTCATCAAAATTTGATGAAGCATCTGAAAGAAGTGAATTGAAAAATTATATCACGAGTGGCGAGGAGATGTTGTGAAGACATTACATCATTCATAAGAGTATCAATGCTCTAGATGATGAGGAAGTTAACTACTTCTTGGAGGATATGATTGCTCAAGGTGGCGACTAGTAGACTATCAGTTGAGGCCTACCAACACTCTCTAAAGATAGAATTTAAAAAAATAGTTAACTTGATGCCTTTTCCAAGTTAACTGACTGTCCTCTTTTCATGCATGTCTATCTTTGGAGACACCTATTGTATAGTTGGAGTTCTATTTATTTTTAGAATAAATTAACTTATGTAGTCTTTCCTGTTAACTGTTTGTTCACTTTGTTTAGACATAGGAATAAATCGTGTTGATTGACAAGACTGATTGTTAACACAAGGATATTTTAGGGTTCCCTACTCCTTTGTGTGTCTATAAATAAGAGAAACCTTTCTCATTATTTCTTAACTGTTATTACTATAACAAAAAAATTGAGCCTTAGTGCCTTCAAGCTTTGCTAGTTAGTATATGTTCACTTTGTTCAGTGTTATTTGGTTAATCACATATTGTATGTTTGTATTCTTCATACAATTTGATGTCCCAAACGTGTAATTATTGTTGGAGCTTGAGGAAATAAAATCTTTTGTTGATAGTGCTTTGATCCAGAGTCTCAAGATCTTCTAGTTATATTGTTTTTATAATCTTTATTTTAGTCTACACCTCAAAAGTACAATGAGTCTTTGAGGGAATTTTAATATCAATTTTATCATTTCATGTATTGTTTTTATAATCTTTATTTCAGCCTAAACCCCAAAAGTACAATGATTCTTTGAGGTAATTTTGAAAGCGAGTTTATCATTTCATGTTTTACTTTCATAAAATTTATTTCAGCGTACATTTGAAAGAGCAACGAGCCTTCAAATGTGTTTTGGAAACAAGTTTGTCTAAGTTTTGTATTAACCAAATCGTTTCCCATTTACTTCTAAATTCTCTTGCTCTGAATTTACTTGAGAAGATAGAAGTGTTATAAGTTTAGGCCTAGTTGTAGTTGAAGTTATGAAACCAGAGAAAACTTCAGCTGCAACGCAACGAGTTTTATAGGCTTGTGCTCTCAGTTGAGATAAAAAAGATAGGAATTTAATTTACTTTTTTCTTTTTACGCATAATCAACAAAAGAGGGAGCTTCCCCTCCTAATTTGAAGAGTAGTCTAACTATGCATAGTTGTCCATTTCCAATACACACTCCAAAGGGGAAAATTGATGCCAATAGTTCTCTGGCGTCCACCATGGGGCACAAGGCATAAAAATTAAAGAAATCTAAATGCTTTATGACATGGGAATGACCATTTGGCATCCTACTTCTCCAGTCCAAAAACCAGGTCTTAATCTGGCGATCATTCAACCAAATTTCATACTAATTGAAGGGGAGAAAATAGACATCATCAGTAGCCTGAGGAGTTTCATATTTGAGAAAAGAGAAGATCTCGCTCAATGGAGAAACGTGACTACTACTCTAGAAAAAGAAGAAAAGGCTGATCTTGTAGCCAAAAGGCTAGTTTTAACACCTAATGCATGGAAATAAACAACCCTAGCTTACCAAGTTTATACAAGGAGGACAAAAAATACTCTTTTTCAAGAAGTAGACATTTGAGAAGCATCCAATGCAGATCCATTCTTTCAAGAGGTTCCTGAACATTTCCAAGAACCACCAACCCAACCAGAAGCAATGGGCGACAACAACAACAATCACAATGGCGATGGCCAAAATGGTCAAAATCCAAGACATCCACCCCCATTACCTTGGGGTAATAACATTGGGCCATTGGCCTTATAAGGACATCATGAATTGCCTAAAGGTTCAAGAAAGCAAACTGAATTAAAGACGACCTTCCCATGGTCCTATTGGTTGATTCTGCTAAGGAATGGTACACTGAAATATGGTATTATTTGACTTATGGAGAATGTCCAACCCACATGGACAAATAGAAGAAAAAAACTTTGAAATTAAAATTGCAAAACTATGTGCTTATGAATAACGTTCTATACAAGCGTGGGCTTGATGGAACTTTTTTGTTATGCATCAACAGGGACCAACAACGTCGTTTGTCAGAATCATTTCACAATGAAGCATGCGGTGGTTGCTTTTCATCAAGGGTTATTAAATTCATAATCCTGCAAGCACAGTTCTACTGGCTGGCTATGTTTTGCAATGTGTATGATTGGGTGCACAAATGTCAAATGTGCCAACAATTTGTTGGTAAACTTAAACTAGCAGTCATTCCACTCAGGTTAGTGATCATTCACGCTCCATTTTAGTAATGTGACCTAGACTTTGTAGGTCGAATCAACCCACGTTCTAGTAAGGGGCATGTTTATGTCCTTACAACAACATAATATTTCACAAAGTGGGTTGAGGCCATTCCTACCAAGCAGGCTACTTCTGAAGTCGTGTGTGACTTCTTGAAAGAAAATATCATCTTGCGCTTCGGGGTACCATGCAAGATTGTGATTGACAACACAACAAGTTTCTCATCTGAGGAGCTGGTAGAATTTTGTTTTGATCATGACATCACCTTGTGCCATTCATCAAACTATTACCCATAGGGTAATGGATAAGCCGAATCAACAAACAAAAATATAGTTACAATCATATGCAAGCTGGTTGATTCCAATCAATGAGTTTGGCACAAGAAATTGTATGAATCTCTCTGGGTTGATAGAATTACTCCCAAGAGAGCCATTGGCACTTCACCTTTCATCATGTATGGTACAGAGGCAATGCTACCCATCACACTGGAGTTGTCCACTTTGCAATTGGCATCCGTAGTGGAAGATGGGGAATTGAAAGATCCAATAGAGAAGCATGTTCTATACTCGATGAAGCTAGAGGAAGAAAGGGTAGAAGTAGTTGATAGAACCACTCAGCATCAAGAGTGAATGAAGAATATTTTTGACAAGAAGGCTCGTCAGTGAGACTTTGAGATTGGAGATGAAGTCCTGTTATGGGACAAAAGACACAAGCCCAAAGGAATGCATGGAAAATTTGATTCCTTGTGGCTAGGGCCCTTCAAGATCCACGAGTTCGCAGGGGATAATTCTTACATTCTCTCGCACCTAGATGGGAGGCTCTTCCCACTGCCATACAATAGGTAGTATCTAAAACATTTCATCCCTTTGGGGGTGGAGTAAGTCTTTGTAAATACTTTTCTTTTGTTATGTCGTAATGTATTCCCCATTTTGTATAGTTTTGTTGTGTTTTAGGTGATTAGGTAGTCTTGTTTTAGGTGACTTTAGGGAAAACTCCAACCAATAGGTATTTTCAAATAATCCTGACTCCAATGCCCAACTAATAAGACACTAGTCTGCATTAAATATCCAAAGATTCTTGATTCTCCTATGCCATAAGTATTCAACATTGTTCCTAGACTGAGCCTAATGTTGTACCCAAAATAAAAAAAATTCTTCATCAAGGCATTTTGCTTAAAATGGTCAAAATCTTGTAAAATTGTCATCAAAAGTCAACAAAAGTCAAAGTCTCTAAAAATAGCAATTGTCTATTCTTAGAAATTTCTGAACGACAAATGAAGCATGGTGTTTTTTGGGTTTATTGTCAAGAAGATACTTGCAAAATTTTGAAAACTTTGAAATTACGGTTTTAGGCCTCTATTTTTAGAAAAACCCTAAAAATAGGATCTTTCCAAAAATGGCTCAAAATGATTTTGATTGGTCCATTCTTTGTCACAATCACACTAGTCTAGTTAGAATCATGAAAAAGTTAGTTTTTCTCTAGTGGGTCTATTTCACTTTTTTAGGAGAAAAGTTAGGACCTATGAGGTCATCAATGGAGGATGTCCAAATACCAGGTGTCAGAATCTAAGATTCAAACGCTTCACAGAATAATCTATGGAGAAAGATGCTCGAAAAATGGCAAAAGACGAAGGGGAATTTCAAAAGTTGAAAATTGCAAAAAATATTCTAAGTCTATAGATGGATGCCTTAACTCAAAGAGGGTGTCTAGGCTTCAATGCCGTAGGATATTTTTTAGTTTTTGTTTGCCACACATGCAACACAATCAATGCGTTCACGTCAACAACAAAGATGCTCAACGTAGTCAACGCAATCGACAACATGGTGAACATGAAGCACAAACAGAGTAAAATCACCAAAAAAATGATTAACACTGGAGCCAAAAGCACCCTTGTAGGCCAGGGGTTCCCATGAATTCAGAGGCTCAAATACAGTTGTTAGATTTTGTAGTTTTGGGGGTCCTCCTTAGAATTATTCCAGCTTCGTGATGAATCCAACATCCAGTTCACGAGATTGGTCAAACACTCACAAACGAAGATCAAGCGAGAAATGTTGAAAGCCAAAAACTCAAAACTGATGAATTCTATAGCAAAAAAGCACCCCTACAAGCTAGGGGTGCCCATGATTTTGAAACACCAATTTTAGTTTTTAGCTTTCACGATCTCCAGCAGGCCCTCCTTAGATTTTTTCCAGCTCCACAATGAATCCATCTACTAGCTCAGAAGACCTATTGAACGCCGACAAGTGAAGATCAAAAGGACACTCAAAATGAAGGAAAAGTTGGAAAAATCAGAAAATAGCTAAGTCAAGCAAAAAAAGCACCTTTCTAGAAAAAGGTGCCCAACCTTTTGGAGCATCAGATGAAGCTTTCAAGTTTCACAACTCCCAATAAGTCCTTCCCAATTATGATCAGGCTTCACGATGAGTCTATCAACAAGTTCACCGAAGTAGTCAAACATCTAGCAATGAAGACCAAACTAGAGCATTTCGTCAAGAGTTACAAAGGAAAATTGTGTCTCAAAAGCATAAAAGTGCCCCTGCAGGCCAAGGGCGTCTAGAAATTTGAACCTTCTAGAACAATTTTCAGAGCTTGTGAAGCTATTCATCCTTTCCAGAATTATGTAGGATTTCCAATGAATTCATTAGCTTGATCACGAGATTTTTCAATCAACGATGATTGCAGATTGAAGCACAAAAGGTCAAATTGAAGAAATTGAAAATTATTTGAAAATTGGTCAACACTGGCAAACAAAAGCAAATTATCTCAAGAAGGCGCCCAAGAATTCAAGATATTAGAACCAATTATCAGGGTTCGTAGCTTCCAAGAACATCTCCTAAGATTTGATCATGCTCTGCAGTGAATCTGTCAGCCAAACTTGAAGATCAATCAGACGTCCAAAATCAAGGGTCAAACGAAGGTAGTTTATGAAAGAAAATTTGAAAGTCTTTAAAAATACTCTAACACTAGCAAAACTTGGACGCCTTATTTCAAGGTGGTGTTAGTTACATATTTTTGATGACCTCTTCCTCAAGACGTCCCAAACTTTGGGGGATTCTTCCAGTTAACAACTAATCACCCCAAATAACTCCTAAATCAGGGTAATGATGAGTTAATTGATGCTTCCACCTCCAATCCTATTTATCAAGCATTTAGGCATCGAAACTTCATTATTCTTGCAGGTTGACTCCAAATGCCAAACATAAAATTTTATTCTCTACGGTATTTGAAGGATCAAATGGAAGGGGTTTTTAATGTTCTTCTTGTTTTCAAGATCAGGTTGCACAGAGGAATGATTTTCCAAACTTCATATCTCTAGGCATCATTTTTCAAAGGAAACAATTCATAATCTTCAACTTTTAGCATCTGGGTTCTCTTCTTTCTCAATCTTCTCCAAGATTGGAAATTTTTCCCATAACTTCTTCAACTTCCTCGCCTAGGGTTTCTTGCATGTTCAAGAAAACTCATTTTTTAAAAAAATTTGACCAACTAGGTTCATTCAACATAGAATTGGCCACAAAACCCACATCCCCAATTTTTCCAAAAAAAATACCCTGCTACCTCCTATTTTTAAGGTTTATGAAAAAATCACCTTTTTCAAAAATTGACATTCTGGGTCTACTCAGCACAGATGCACCTACAAAACATGTATGTCTCAGAATTTTTCTAAGAAAAAGTTGCCTCCTTGCCTCTACCTCTGAGGGGTTCTTGCATGTTGATGAAAAAGTCATTTTTTTGAAAATATGACATTTTGGGTTCATTCAGAAAGACATTCTCAAAAAACCCACGTCTCAGAATTTTTCTTAAAAATTGCCCCTCGGGGAAGCTATTTTTAGCCTCTGTGAAAAAGTTGTTCAAGTATAGTTGTGTGCATAGTCATTCTTCCAATTTTTCAGAATGCAGTTCTCTCAAGTTGAATTCAAGACCAAATTGGTCTTGCTTCACGATTTCGTGAAGACAACTGACACTGATTTACATTGAGCACACCCAATAGTTGACTTGAACACTTTGGAAGGCATGGATTGCATCACAATGCAAAATATTGAACAATCTAGGTTACTTGAGGCAACCTCTTTTCCCATCATGGCACAAGACATCAAATTTGTAATTGATTGTGTAAAGCATTACAAACCCACTTCACAGTAAATCCAGTCAGTTGATTGGTGAGCAATTTGCAGCCTCAAGCCAAGAGACGTTGAAAGGTGTTTTGTTATTCCACCATGTGCAAAAAACTTGATTGTTTCAATGAAGGAGTGTGAAAAGATGTTTAACACATCAAAGGAATAATGTCATAAAAGGATGGCAACAAGGTGGCTCAAAGAGAAATGCACCAGTTTTCCAAGGAACATTGGATGTGGTGAATTCAAGGATGAGTATGCAATCATGATTACTCTACTCAACCATGTCATGGGTCAAGTAGAAGCTCACAAGTTTCATCCATGGATGTTCTACATCATATCTCAACTTGTCAACAACAAAGAACACTACGACTGGCCTGGTTTTATCAACGACACTCTTCACAACTAGTTGATAGGTTTCTTTAAAATCCATGAATTCCATATGGTTTCACACCTCGTATATTTGATAGCCTTTCAAGGACAATTTAGAGGGTTGAATATTGTTGGAACTTTGGGTGTCTAGCGAGTTCATGAGCATTTCCCGCAGTTAGAATTTTCACAGTCAGAACAACACTTCAAGCGGGTAAATGACGTCTTCTTGATGCACAGGGTGAGAAACCTTGATAATGAATCACATATACACTTTTCACTTGAAGCCAGATTGGCAATGGTAGATTGGGCTGATTGGTTCATCCAATTCCCCACATTTTCCTATATTCACGTATATGGTTTCTTAGGTAGTCCAGCCATGTTACCCCATTATCCATCGGACAAGGTGGTATTCATGGAGTTTCTATGGAAATTTCACAAGGTACACACTTTTCTATGTAGCGAACACAAGTATGCTACCAACTTTCCTTTTGAGATGGGTATATACAGGTGCAAATTAGTAGCTGACGCCAAGTCAATGAGCAATGAAATGATGAAGATTAATATTAAGTTTCTCATATAGAAGGGCGCTCATATGGCCCTTGGGGTCTCTTGGTAGCTCGCCTTGGTGGTAGTTCTTCACATAAACTTACCATGGAGGATTTTTGGTTTAGTTGTGAAGATGAGTTTGAAGTGTGCAGGTGTAACTATAGTAGATTCACCCTTCCACATATAACTGATTTCTTATCAAAGGATGTGGAAGGTTTATCGGATGATGATGGTGAAGTTTTACTTCGCACATTTATCAAAGATCATATTGACTCGTAGCCACTTTGAACCATTGAATAGTACGCAAGGAGAGCACATCCATTGAGGAAAGGACAAGTTGGGTCATAAAGAACAATAGGCTTTTCCTAGATAGCAAGAGGATGCGAAAGGTAGTCACTCCAATTATAGAGCCGCCATCGGTTACCACCACACTACCTTCCACTTCCAAAGGGAAACCCAGAGTGAAAGTGACGAGCAATCCTCCATAGGGTTCAAAGAACTATAGGATTCCCATGAATTCAAAGGAAAAGATGAAGGTTGCTGATGTAAATCAAGAAGAATAATGAATGGATATTGTCGAGGATACAGTTGAACTAGTGCCAAAAGTTGAAGCAGTGCCTCCCAATCTTCCATCATCACCAAATTCTTCTCCAATTCACATTGACTTGGAGTTTGATTCATCAATTCATGACATCTCTACACCAACTCATTCATCAAGAGTTGATGAAATGAGAACTAATCCTCCGAGTGAAGTTAGTTGAGACTCTTCCTCTTGGCTTGAGAACTTCCTGGGTAGGAAAAGGAGAAAGTTGTCTTACCATTTGAACTTTGCATAGTTTGATGATGTCTACCAAGACACATCAGACAAGAAGCTCAAAAAGAAAGTTCATGTGGAAAAGAATGTTGGCAATGAGATTGTCATTGAAATTGCTACACCGCCAATTGACAAGAACACCAATGAGGTTGAGGTCGATGATTTCACATTGGTCAAAGCCAACCTTGGTAGAAGTAGATGAAAATCTCATGTGAACCTCTTTGAGGTTGTAGTAGTTAGCTTGAAGGAAAGAGTGGTCAAAGATGGTGAAAACAAGGCAACCCTCAAGGCTAAAAAACAACAATTGCGGTAGTACATCTCCAACCTCCTTCACGGTACTTCAAACATCACCTCCTCGCTTCCACAAATATTGGAATTACCTACATAAAAAAATCAACTAATTCAGTTGATTATTTATGGGAAACACCTGAGAGACTGGGTAGAAGAGTTCGTTACCAGGGGTCGGTTCATACTTGCAGAGTTGTACCAATTGAGGTACTTGATGCCCACGACCTTCGCTAAGAAATTCAAGAGTCAGAGCTAAGAACGGAAGAAAGGAAACCCAAGGATGAGATCATCATTTCTCACTTGAGGATGGCATATGATTCAGTCACTACAGAAGAAGACAAGGAGAAATTTTTTACTTGGAGAGAACAACAAATCTTCAAAGTAAAAACATATGAAGCAATCTCTGTAGAAATGATTAAATGCAGACAAAAGGTGACAAACGTTCTCAAGTTCGTAAGAAATTTCGTGTCACAATTCCCTTTCCAATATCAATATGAGGATGGTGAGTATGTGGATCTCAACGACGTGTAGACATAGTTTTAGAATCTTATCCGTAGTAGTTTCAACGGTGACCTTGTTGACTGCAAGTTGAGTCAAAATGTAGCCATGTCATCAAAATTAGATGAAGCAGCTGAAAGAAGAAGTGAATTGCAAAATAAAATCACAGGTGGTGAGGAGATGTTGTGGAGACATCACATCATTTAGAAGAGTATCAGTGCTCTAGATGATGAGGCAGTTAACTACTTCTTGGAGGATATGATTGCTTGAGGTGGCGACTAGTAGACTATCGGTTGAGGCCTACCAACACTCTCCAAAGATAGAATTTAAAACAATAGTTAACTTGATGCATTTTCAAAGTTAATTGACTATCCTCTTTTCATGCATGTCTATCTTTGGAGACACTTATTGTATAGCTGGAGTTCTATTTAGTTTTAGAATCAGTTAACTGTTAGTTTACTTTGTTTAGACATAGGAATAAATATTATTGATTGGAAAGACTGATTGTTAACACAAGGAGATTTTAGGGTTCCCTACTCCTTCGTGTGTCTATAAATAAGAGCAACCTTGCTCATTATTTCTTAACTGTTATTACTATACCAAAATTGTTGAGCCTTAGTGCCTTCAAGCTTTGCTAATCAATATCTATTCACTTTGTTTAGTGTTATTTGGTTGATCGCATATTGTATGTTTGTCTTCTTCATACAATTTGCTGTCCCTAACATGTAATTATTGTTGGAGTTTGAGGAAATAAAATCTTATGCCAATAGTGCTTTGATCCAAAGTCTCAAGATCTTTCAATGATATTGTTTTTATAATCTTTATTTCAGTCTACACCTCAAAAGTACAATGAGTCTTTGAGGGAATTTTGAGATCAAGTTTATCATTTCATGTATTGTTTTTATAATCTTTATTTCAGCCTACACCTCAAAAGTACAATGAGTCTTTGAGGGAATTCTGAAAGTGAGTTTATCGTTTCATGTTTTACTTTCATAAACTTTATTTCAGTGTACATATGAAAGAGCAATGAGCCTTCAGATGTGTTTTGGAAACAAGTTTGTCTAAGTTTTGTGTTAACCAAATCATTCTCCGTTTACTTCTAAATCCTCTTGCTCTAAATTTACTTGATGAGATAGAAGCGTTATAAGTTTAGGCATAGTTGTAGTTGAAGTTATGAAACCAGAGAAAAATTCAACTGCAACACAAAGAGTTTTATAACCTTGTGCTCTCAGCTGAGATAAAAATATAGGAATTTAGTTTACTTTTTTCTTTTTACGCATAATCAGCAAAAGAGGGAGCTTCCCCTCCTAATTTGAAGAGCAGTCTAATTGTGCATAGTTGTCCATTTCCAATATGCACTCCGGAGGCACGAATTGAAACACCAACAATCATCATGAAAGATGTGTGGCTAGTAATAAATAGCACACAATATTTGATGAGTAGCAACATCTCCAACACCACGTCACATACCATTTTGTCTATATATTGAGACCTTTTGGGCTTCTTCATGGTCAAGACACCTCAGCTAAACATATTAAAAGCTCTTTCTATATAATACACTTGATTGATCATATAATGTATGATTTTTAACTTTAGTTCTCTCCTCTAAGTATAATTTATGTGGGTAATGAATTGGTTGTTCAACAGATGAAATACAATGTCTTTATATAGCAATCATCTTCTATTATGACACTTATTGTGTATTGTTGACAACTAATCTATTCATCAAATTGTTCCAATGTTTGTGATAGCCCTTGTCCCCTAACTAGTTTCATTAGATGGATTTCCACATCATATGCTTGTAGTATATCCATTCACTTCCTACATCATTCTTTAAGCTCACTTTGCATCATTAGGGACTTAACTACAACATCAAGTACAACAACAAAGGCTTTGCTTCTTAGAATACAATGTCTATTTTTTTTAACAACCCAAATCAGTGTGAAGGATTATTTCTCTACATAAGGATATCTAACCTCTACATTTTTAAATAGAGATATCATAGAAGCGATAGTCCTTTCGTCACTAGTATCTTCTCTCTGTGTGAGGACAACTACATAGGAATATTCAAATACAACAGAATAAATGTAGAACAATTTTTTATAGTAAGGAATGATCAAAATGGGAGCCTCAAGAATATATATTTTTTAAAATCTGTTTTACTTCTAATGTCCATTCAATATTAGCATCCTTCTTGAGCATTTCGTTCAAGGGTTTAATAATTTTTATAAACCCAGTAATGAATTTCCTAAGAAAGTTTATCTTATCAAAGAAAGATTTTATCTTTATTATGTCTTGGCATACACAATTTCAAAATAGCCTCAACCTTGTCAAGGTCAATAGAAATTCCCCTCTTAGAGATCACATGATCTAAGAGTTTCCCCTTTATTACTCCAAAAATACACTTTTTTAGGGTGAGTGTTATACAATGGTCTTTACAATGTTGCAGTATCTTGCACATATTAGAAATGTGATCAACCATGTTTTTGGATAAGATAATCAAATCATCCTTATAAATGATTATACACTTTTTGACTAATTAAATGCTACATCCATGGCACTTTGGAAGGTTGCTCCTGCATTGATAAGCCTAAAGGGCATTCTTCTAATTGCAAATGTTCCCTATTTTGTTGTAAATGCAATCTTCAATCTATCTTCATGATTTACTTTTTAACCTAATTATAACTAAAATATCCATCCAAGAAGGAAATTATTTGAGATCCACTGAAAATATGGAGGGCTTCTTCATGAGAATGCAATGGATAATTATCTTTCTCAAATGCCTTATTTAGGTTCCTGAAGTCAACACATAGTCTAACTTCCCCCATTCTTCTACCTAACAAGTATCAGATTGGCAACCCAATTGGAGTACCTTACTAGAAATACGATCCTTGCAATCAACAATTTTTGTACTTCTTTAAGTATGAGGGGTTCCATAAGGCATTTGCATGTCATTGTTTTTGTTGGAAGAGCTTGATATAGGCTTCAAAAAGATGTTATGAGTAATTATTGATGTATCAAACGTTTTCAGATCCTCACACCCCCATGCTATGACTTCCTTGAAATCTTCTAGTGCAATAATACTTTTTTTTTTTGCAGTGTACACCTTTCTAACAAATACATGTTTTATATCTTGGTCATTACCCATGTTGTACGATTCATATTTTGCTTCTTTTGAATCTAGAGGAACTCTCTCTTTGGCTCTAGGATCAGAATCGAAGACCCTCTCTAGAGCTGCCATCTCTTTTGGGATACTCTTAGTCTTTAAATTGATTGTCTCTTTCCTCAAATTCTGTAGGATCACGATCAAATTCATCAATGATATGATTTTCAAAGATATCAAAGTTGTTAATAAACTTCAAGATATGTTTATCATCTTCAGACATAAATAAAATTATAACGTTATTCGGCACCACAGGAACTAGAACCAGTTCTACTAAAAATATCTTCAATATTCATTGGTTCATAGGCTCAAGAGTATTGGTTGCAATAGCTAAGCATCGACAATGTGATCCCTTCAGCAAGGAATGAGTTTGATAGCAAAAGCATCAAATTTTTGATCAAATTCTAAACTTGATTTCGATAAGCAGCCAAACATTTGTCTAACGCATGCATATTGACTGTGTACTTACTTAATTGCTAGTTCACAATCTCCTTGCACTTGTAGACAAGCAACTTTTATTTTGAGTGCCAAAAGAAGTCTACGTATCAGGTCTTCATGTTCACCCAAATTGTTAGTATAGTAAAATTGCAATTTGTATGATGCTAGAAAAATTTCCCCTTTAGGATTAATCAATTCTATGCCTGTTGCACTTCCTTGTTTGGGTTTAGAACCATCAAATCACAGATTCCACATTTGGTATTTGTCTAAATTGAAAGATCCATTCAAAAACTTTTCTTCAGATTCCTATACATCTAGTCTTTCACTTGTCTATATTGTAAGATCAAATTTCAATTTCTGATGTCTCAGTTCTATAAGGGAGGATTGTTCATTTTCCATAATGATTTTAGATGTATTAGAATTTTATTCTTCAACTTTTTCTAATTTCTTCAGAGCTATTAGGATCATCTTCTGGAACATCATAAGAAGTTTCTTCCTCTTGCTCTGCTGGTTCTTCCTTTGTTGATTCAGAATTCTTCATCAGATGTACCTTCTCCCATATTCATTAGGCTAATTTGTAAGTTAGTGAGAAATATTTGGTATGATTGGAACGTATAATTATCTTTTTCTCATATTGAAGATCAAGGGGAAGGGTTTCTATTGCAAAAGAATTGTCACCCAGAATTTCTGTCTCTTTGACACCATAATTTTTATGTGCAATCTCATACGAAAAACCTTATTTAGACTCATTCAGGCCTGTCTACCCATGCTCTAGATGTTCTTAACATAAATTTGGTGAGTTATTCTCCAAAAATGATGAACAATCATGTGAATCCATGACTTTTGAAAGGATATCTTCTTCTATTTGGATATCTATTTTGACATCAATATTGATTTCATCATTCAATTCTACATCATGATCCAATATCTCAACTATTTCAGGATTGCAACTACATTGATCATACTCTTATGTTGGGGATCATCTCCCTTTTTAAGAAAACCAGAATCTAAAGCAATTTCACAGGTTGTTTGGTAGTCAAATTCTAGAGTGTATTGTTATGAGGAAAATAGAGGTTATCTTGCAACATCGGTGTTAAGTACTTCTACTACCTTTACAAACTTTACAAGAGAGTTCAGATGTCCTTCACCATGGATATGACACTAGTTATGAAGTAGTAAATCATAAGCATAGACATTATCAACCAACTTCATTTTATCATTAAAAATTTTCATAACGAATTCATCTAAAGTAGAAGTGTGAGGAGTGTGGTCTTGGTCATTATTACCAGCAATGTGAAAAGTGAGGATCTCATCAACTCTATACACTCTTGTTCTATATCAGCGTATACTATTTCGTTAGGATAATTATATTTAGTGATCATGTGTTGAACTCTTGGCTCATTGTCAATTTTTATTTAATTTTGATTGCCTCTTTGAGGCAACCAAAGATTGAGAAATTAGTAGAAAAATATCTTTTTTTTTAGACCAATCTCTATTAAGGAGCATTCCATAAACTTTTGAAATATTGACAACTCAAATGTCAATGTGATTTTGTATCCTAGGGTCTGTTGTGAGTTGTATGTGTACATATTCCAGTTCCCCTACCCTCCTTTTTTATTTATTTTTGAACTGTATTACTTAATTCAATGCTTAAATGGGTGTGAGTCCTAACCTTTTGTAGGTAGAGTATGGCATGAAATTTCCTAAAGCTCTAAAATCTTCTAGACAATTATGTAATTGTTTTTCAAATATCTTGAGGTCGAGGAGAAAAGGTGGAAACTCTAATTTACCTTTATAAAGGGTTGGAAAATATCTAATATCACTAATGTTTTTTCTTTATTCTTGGATGTGTCTTGACTGCTATTTGTTATTTCCAATGATTTAATTGAGGCCTCCTTCTAGGAAGTAAGCTTCTACAAAATATCAAACAACATGTCATGTTTGATCGGGTTGTCTTCAAATCCTCTATTAAATCGTAATCCTTTATGTAAAAATTTGAGTTTTGTGGGCAATAGGTTGTTTAACATTGATCCCATTAGAAGGCCCTTTAGGAGGTACAATATTATTGTTGGCATTATGGTTAGGAGGCATTGGAGCATGATTAAGATAGATCAAGTTAGTTAAAGGATAACCATTCTTATTTCTGAGGAAATAATTTCTCTTAACTTCTTCTTGAGCATTTTGAACATCTAGTATTTCTTGTATTGGTTTGGTCTCTTATTCAAAAGGAAACATAAATGTGTTTCATACCATAGCAGTCCCCATGTCATAATTGTCATTTGTACCAAAATAACTAGTTTGTTGTAAATCAACTTGGGCAATTCTTGCCACCTTTTCCATTTGAGGGTAATCGAGTTCAAAATGTGTGTATCAATGTCATGTAGTCTACACCAATTGTTCATGAGATTCAAATAAGCTATATTCATAGTGTTTGGAGTATCAAAGGAGTTGGTTACCCGTTTGTTATTAGGCCTAGTGTTCTATTGTCAGTTAAATGGCCTCATGTTCATAAATCCACTATTCTAGTTCTAATTTTGAAAGTTATTCTAATTATTGTTTTGACTTTGTCCCAATGATGAACTTATCTCAAGTCGAGTTAACTCATTTGTCACTTGTGATGAAGTTTTCTTGAGGGATTCAATTTATGATGTAAGTTGGGATGTCTAATTAGGATTGGAGTTATAACCATTACGTTGTCTTATATGAGTTGTTGTCTAAACATTCAATATCAGAACAAAGTTGCCAGCTTGTTACTAAAAGAAAGTGTTACCAGTAGGTCAAACAAGAACAATGGAAGTACTAGATGTTTGCCTAGACCAAGTCAACAAGGGTGTAGAGAAAGCCTGATTTATAGGTTGTGACATAACCCCATGGTTAGAAATTCTAGGTTTAGGGTTTAACAAAGGGGTATTATATGACAATGCTTGCTTGATGGCTGGTACAATATTGGACATCCTTAGGTAACCTATCATTGGTAATGATCCATTAATTGGTCCAAAAGTACGATCAATCTCTTTCTAGAGTTTAATTGTAGCATCATAAGTGTTAGATAGGTTAGTGTAATTTTCTTGATTTCTTCATAACAGTAAACCTACACACAAGGTTAAGGGTCGTCAAATATATTTGTATGGTTATATTTTTTCCAACCAAAAATAAGGTGACCAACATCCTATAACCTTTGAAATTGGTTATTAAACAAGCTAATTGGTTTAGTTGGCTCCTTCTTGTAGTTGATGAGTTGTTGGTATGATAACGAAGGATCTATATAGATTTTAAACTGGTTAAGAAAATTTTCTTCCAAACTATCCCAACTAGTAATGGATTGGGTTGATAAGTTGAGGTACCAACTATAAGAAAAATATCCTAGCTAGTAGGGGAAAAGTCTACATGCAACATCTTGGTGTTCAATGTTTCCTCTAATGTAGACATCTTTTAAATCTTGAAGATGTTCTTTTGTATTTTTTTATTCTCCATAGATGAATTTGGGACATAATTTTTTTGGGATTCTTGGGAAGATCATGGAAACCTCTAGGAATTTAACCAAGAGGATATTGATTCGGCTGAAAATAAACTATGGTTGTTGTTGGAACTAGTTTTGTAGGAGTGGGAGTAATTATAATTTGAGTATTTTGGGGAGATTTCCTAGAGTTTGAAGATTTGACTCTACTCTTTCCTTTATCACTTTGTTATTTTCTATACTGAGAGAGTTCTAAAAGATCTCTTTTATCAAGAATAGATATAATAATTCTTCTCTATCTCTTAGGAGAAAAAAAAAACTATGTTTTCCAATTTATTAGAAAGAGGGCCCTCCTCCTAACACCAATTTTGTTTATGGTCCAAATCACACAATGCAACATAGGTAAATTTTTTATCCTACCTCTCCTAAAAATAATATAAATTTCAGATTTATTGTCTCTAAGGTTTCTATACTTAGGTCTCAATGTGTTAGTTTACTAAGTGTTTAATGTGGACTATTTGTTCAAGGGACCTTTATGGCTCTTAAGATTCTGCAAATTGGTTTTCTTTTCCAAAAATGATTTTTTTATATTTTTGTTTTCTATTTTTTAATTTTTAATTTTCTAAATTTATATTTTAATCTACTCTACCAAATTTTAATCTTAATAATTTTGATCTTTTGTCAAAAAGAAAATTGAGGGAATGAATTTTAAAATCCGCTTTACTAGGAACAATAATTGTTCAATGTTAAATAAAATGAAAGTAATATTTTAAGGAATTTTGGAGAAAAACAAAATATGTGCTCATTAAACCATTGCATTAAACATGCATATTTAATGACAATTCTAATAACTCATCCAAAAAATTCAATTCAACATTCTAAATTTTCTAAAAAAATTAAAGCACAAAGAATCGATAAGTGCACTCTATTGAAGAAGTAGATCTTTATTAAAACTTTAGCAAGATTTCACTACACAAAAATCTCAGTCTTCTCCTTCCAAAGTTCTCTTTACTATAGAAAAATAAAACACTAAGTCTTATCTCACTAATCCATATATCAAAAGAGGCAGCCCTTTTACAATCTTGAACACTTCCTTTTATAGAGAAAAGGAGGGGATGAACACATTTAATTAATCTATACTAAAAGTTGTAGAAAATCCATGTGAATATTCCCATTACAAATCCTATCTAAAAATAGAGGCAACCTTTATTTATTGGATGGGGCCTACTATTCAACAATCATTTATTGCATTTCAAATAAAATAATAAATGAAAGAATGATTATCTAAATAATAACATCAAATTTGGCTTGGGACCAAAATTTATTCAAATTTTCAAAAAAAATCTATTCACTTTTGACTTGTACAATTGTGCTCTAGGTAGTAATTTAAGCAGTTGGTCAATTTTCATTGTCTAGACCCTATATGAAATCTACCTGGAATATGGAATATTCACACATTTTGCCAAAAAAATCATGCTGATTATTCATTTCAAGCAAACCATTATCCAAAATTTTAAATTCTAACCTTAGCTACACTTGCATCCACCTTTTCTTGTAGCTCTTCTACTCTTATCTTTATTTCCCACAAAATTTGTTGTGTTGATGCTACAGTGTGCTTAGTCATATCTACAAGATTTGAATCGACTATTTGACCCACAAAATCTTCAAAATTATCCCTAATTATGTGAAGTTATTTTCTTCCTTTGATGCTACAAGGTGCTTAGTCCTAGCTATAGATTGGATCATCATAAATTTTCTAGGTTTAAAACCTAGAAAAATTATAAATAGGGAGTACCATTAGGATTTATGATCTAAAAGGAAATGTATTCTAACCTTCAATACAAACATAAATTAAAGTCAAACAAGGCATGGGTGCATATACTTAGTAAGTTTCTTCAAGTTGGAGAGCAAGATATTTTTCTAATGCTCAATTCAAACATAAATTGAAGTCAAATAAGGCATGGGTGCATGTACTTATTATGAGTAAGTTTCTCCAAGAGAGAGAAAGTATCACTTCACTCCTTAAAATATTCACAAAATGTAGCACAAGCAATCCTTTTCAACTATGCTTCTTGAAGTAAGCCTCCAAAACTAATCAAAATTTATACCCTTTAAAGTTGCAACACGTGACTTGAGTTCAAAATTAGGCTCTACGATAAGATGCCATGTATATATAAGTTATTCACATCTTGGATTTCTCTATAGGAGAAAGAAATTCATCTCTGATAAATAAGGGGAAAAATTTCAATGTGGAAGATATAAGATCATTCCATTGATTGATTAAAATAGATTCCTATAATTACATGCACTAAGAGGTTCATTATGCTTCATCAAATGATCCTATATTCATGAACATTGGAAGTATGTGCATGAATATAGAGGGTAAGAGAGAACAACCTCTTCTTATATGTATTTTGCAAGGTGGCAACTACACAATAAGTGTGCCTTAGAAAATATTTCTCATTTAGGAACTTTTTTATGCCCTTCTCATATATTGCACATGGTGTACATGTTATTGTAAGGAAAAATGAGTTAATAAGTGATTAATTACTTTAGAAAGAAAAATATTCAAGCTTCACCAAGGCACTAAAGGGGGATACATTAACACTAAATAATTTTTTTTGTAAGTGTAAGAATTTAAACAAGGAGAACCATGTAGAAATATCATAGCTTCTACCTCTTAATGCAAATTATTTAAGCACTACATAAGCAATACAAAATACAAGGATGAGAAAGTTGAGTTCCACCAAGTATGCTAGAAACTATTAAAGCTTTAGT
Source organism: Sequoia sempervirens (assembly GCA_007258455.2). Taxonomy (NCBI): domain Eukaryota; kingdom Viridiplantae; phylum Streptophyta; class Pinopsida; order Cupressales; family Cupressaceae; genus Sequoia; species Sequoia sempervirens. The sequence continues at coordinate 25,680 of VDFB02110766.1, read as the reverse complement.
ATAATCCACCCAATTTTATTTTAGGTAGGGATTCTTGAGCTATGTGTAAGAGGTTTCCATAAAGAGAAGAGACAAAATCCACCCAAAGCATTGATAATGCCAAAGATCTTATAAATCCCCTATGTAGTAAAAATATATTGTGACATTTATGGCTAGATCCAATGCAGAATTATTCCTATTATTCCTAATTCTCATATTTTCCAACAATAAAAAATACCTCAACATACTTTTATCATAAGATAAAGGGGAGTCTTTAGAGAAGGTAAGTTCCTTTTTTGAAACTATTCTAAGCCAAATATAAAAACATAATCTAAAACTAATGCCAATTTACTCCTAATCTATCATTGGCAATGGAAATGGTTAGAATGAAGGTTTGGTGAACAAGAAGACATGGTCATATAGAAATAAAATGGAAATGAAGTAATGTGTTAGAATATTGGGATTGATTTAATTTCCTTTCAATGTGCAACATTTGATCTATACTTGAATGTAGAGTGTATTCAAGGCTAGTCTAACCAATTTTAATGATCTCACTAACAAACTCAAATGTATTTGACTAGAAACTATTGGAAGAATTATAAGAATATATATATAGAAAATAGTAAGGCATGGGTGCATGTACTTATTATGAGTAAGTTTCTCCAAAAGAGAGGAAATATCAGTTCACTCCTTAAAATATTCACAAAATGTAGCACAAGCAATCCTTTTCAACTCTAGTTCTTGAAGTAAGCCTCCAAAACTAATCAAAATTTATACCCTTTAAAGTTGCAACAAGTAACTTGAGTGCAAAATTAGGCTCTACAATAAGATGCCATGTATATATATGTTATTCGCATCTTGGATTTCTCTAAAGGAGAAAGAAATCTATCTCTGATAAATAAGGGAGAAAGTTTCAATGTGGAAGATATAAGATCATTCCATTGATTGATTAAAATAGATTCCTATAATTACATGCACTAAGAGGTTCATTATGCTTCATCAAATGATCCTATATTCATGAACATTGGAAGTATGTGCATGAATATAGAGGGTAAGAGAGAACAACCTCTTCTTATATGTATTTTGCAAGGTGGCAACTACACAATAAGTGTGCCTTAGAAAATATTTCTCATTTAGGAACTTTTTTATGCCCTTCTCATATATTGCACATGGTGTACATGTTATTGTAAGGAAAAATGAGTTAATAAGTGATTAATTACTTTAGAAAGAAAAATATTCAAGCTTCACCAAGGCACTAAAGGGGGATACATTAACACTAAATAATTTTTTTTGTAAGTGTAAGAATTTAAACAAGGAGAACCATGTAGAAATATCATAGCTTCTACCTCTTAATGCAAATTATTTAAGCACTACATAAGCAATACAAAATACAAGGATGAGAAAGTTGAGTTCCACCAAGTATGCTAGAAACTATTAGAACTTTAGTATAATCCGCCCAATTTTATTGTAGGTAGGGATTCTTGAGCTATGTGTAAGAGGTTTCCATAAAGAGAAGACAAAATCCACCCAAAGCATTGATGATGTCAAAGATCTTATAACTCCCCTATGTAGTAAAAATATTTTGTGACATTTATGGCTAGATCCAATGTAGAATTATTCCCATTATTCCTAATTCTCATATTTTCCAACAATAAAAAATACCTCAACATACATTTATCATAATATAAAGGGGAGTCTTTTATAGGAGGTAAGTTCCTTTTTTGAAACTATTCTAAGCCAAATATAAAAACATAATCTAAAACTAATGCCAATTTACTCCTAATCTATCATTGGCAAGGGAATGGTTAGAAGGAAGGTTTGGTGAACAAGAAGATATGGTCATATAGAAATAAAATGGAAAGGAAGTAATGTGTTAGGATAATGGGATTGATTTAATTTCCTTTCAATGTGCAACATTTGATCTATACTTGAATGTAGAGTGTAGTCAAGGCTAATCTAACCAATTTTAATGATCTCACTAACAAAATCAAATGTATTTGACTAGAAACTATTGGAAGAATTATAAGAATATATATATATAGAAAATAGTTAAATAATTCCAACCAAAGGACCATAGGTAGGCCCAAAATACACAAAAAGTTCAAGTATAATAACTTTCTCTAAGACAAGTTGTTGTTCAATAAAATGTAAAGATAAATTAATTACAAAGTTCTAGCCAAGGATATTCTACAAGTGAGTAGATCTCATATTTGTATATAATGATGGACTAGATAAGATCATGCCACCTATGCTAATTAGAGTTCTAGAAGAAGCATAGTGCATATGAGAAAGAAAGATGGAAAAATGTCAAAGGAGTCATAAAATCTACTACCTAATGATCTAAGAAACATTATAGATGAATAATAAAGATAGTATATGTATACACAACATGGTCTTTAGGAGGTCCTTAACTTTGCATGATCATGGTGATTTTGCTTCTAGGATGGACTTTCCACAAGGATAACATAACAAAGGTTGTTGTGCCTATGAGATCCAACTCCTTATCTATCTAGATTAAAAATGAGGGTTACTAAATAGAGCATGCACGTGCTAGAAAGCATAAATTATCATCAACCATGACAATTGAAGACTCTTAGTGTGTGCTCAAAATTTGGAATATCTAGAGAATTAATGGTGCACTGGCTAGATGTGGAATAATGTGGTACAAATAGGGTCATGTTAGTAATAGCAATGCATTGTTACTAGGCTGGTATAGAGTCAAGGAAGATTCATACTTATTGTGTGCTCAAAAATTTGAATATCTAGAGAATCAATGGTGCACTTACTAGACGTGGAAGAGTGTGGTATATATGGAGTCATGTGAGTGGTAGAAATGTATTGTTAGTATGTCGAAATAGTGGTGAAACAAGATTCTTACCCAAAGAAGTGTGTATATGAGATCTTTTGTGTCTTTGAAAAGAGTTATAGGTGACGGGACCTATAATGATGATACATTCCTTGGTGAGAGTGATCCACACCATTGAATCTAAAAATACACATTAGACATGTTTCCAAACTAACAAAAACCTCATTTATTATGAAAATGTATTCTTTATATAAAAGATCTAAGAAAATATTTACTTTACAATAAACTAACCATAAAATGAAACAATCTCAAACATCTAATTTTTATTGAGTATTTGATCCAAATCCCCAAAAAAGAAAATGTTCTATGTTAATTTGAATGGGGAGTGCACTCAAAATGCACTACACATAATAAATAGGATAACCCTTTTTGATGGAGGTCAACCACAAATTATTTGTAGCTACCCGATACGAGAGCACAAGCCTTCTTGGGCTGAACCTCTTCAACTAAGAGCCAAGGACTGAGGGGTATCCATTCTGCCAAATTCGCCCAGGGCACGATCCTGGCCTCATCCCTTTTTCAGTGTCGAAGCCTTTGCACTCAGCAAGACTTGATCCCTCGTGGACTCATTTAGAACCGTTAAATCTTTACACTATAGAAAGGATTTTAAAAAATGTGTATTTAGATAAAAATGTGCCGAAAGAATGAAATATATATTCCAAACCGTATTCTCATCCTAGTAAAGCGGACATTAGAGCAACACAATGGGTTCTTTCCTCTCAGCCCCAACCTACAACTTTAAATTCTGTAACAAGAAATATCTAAGAATGCCTAAGCCCACTGTAAACATAGAAGAATATGATTTTATATAATTTACTCAACTCACTTTAGAAGAACTTGTAGATTTGTAAAAAAAATTGTATCTGTTTCCAGCTTTTTCATACAACATGCACTAAATCCAACGGACATGTCCCTTGAAAAACCATAATACATACAACAATACCTTCTTTTGGCCTGCATATTTTTATTCGTACTTTCTCCATTGCAGACCTCAAACGAAGAGGATCAAACCAAGATGATTATTATAAATCTTCTGAGTTCGATTTTGAGCAAGATATATACGAGGATGAAGAGCTGAACAAAGTAAATAGCATTACTACACCTGAAACAAACGCAAACCTTTCTCCTCCTCCTGTGTTAACCACTAATTCCAAGCCTCCTCAGCCTCAACTTCAGTCTGCTGCTCTCTTCACAACACCATTTGTTAAGGACATGGAAGACCAGTATGAACCAGGAATGGATATCTATGGTGAAGGGGATGGAGACTACATTCACACAGTTCATATTGTAACAAAAAACAACGATAAGCATGTTGATAATACTGCTCCTAATCCTAATCGTCTTCCTTCTCCTCTTTCAAGAGAAGAAGAAGACAGAAGGATCAAAGATTTTATTGATAATTCATGCAATGAATGGCAGAGGAAAGCAAAACAAATACACATTCCTAATTGTTTTCTCTCTAGTAGAACTTGCATTTCCTGATTCTGTGTGACTGTAAGCATCTAAAGCTGCAAAATCCTTTAAATTGCAGGTACCTGCAGTCTGGAGTAAGCAATAAATTAGTGAAAAGAAGACTGCCAGTAGGTTACCACCAGAGTGGTATATTTGCAATCGGTGTGGAGTGAAAGACCATTTCATTCAGTATTGTCCCACCTTAGGAGATGCTGCCTATGACAACCTCATTCAAACAAGGCAGTACCAAAGAAGACACAGAGGCTATGCAAATCATTATTATCGGAATCCTACCCCTCAGCCTGATGAGTAAGTATTATAAGAACACTATTATCCTTTACTGCAATATTACAATCTAACATATGATTTAAACAATCTTTTATCTTGAACATTTTTCTTCATCAATGTTTCAGATCATATTCTATGATCTATCATTAAGATGAGCGAGCAAGAATCTAACACATGATTAAAACAATCTTCTATCTTGAAGATTTTTCTACATCAACATTTTAGATCATATTCCATGATCTATTGTCAAGATGAGCAAACAAGAATCTAACACATGAATAAAACAATCTTCTATCTTGAACATTTTTCTTCATGAACGTTTCAGATCATATTCCATGATCTATTGTCAAGATGAGTAAGCAAGAATCTAATACGATTAAAACAATCTTCTATCTTGAACATTTTCCTTCATTAACGTTTCAGATCATATTCCATGATCTATCGTCAAGATGAGCAAGCAAGAGAATTGGCATTACCGTTGGTGTTTACATTAGCATACCAATGTCTGCATACAATTTTTTCAGTGCATTGAACTTGTTAGTACTGCTTTGATTGCAGAGGCATTTGAGAAGGCAATCCAGGGAAATCCAACATTGAAGGGAGCTGAAGTAGCTAGAAAAAGTAATGCTGCAGAAGGGCAAGCTGGTAGTTCTACTTATGTTAGGCCTAAGCCATATGTAGGCTATGTCTGCTTTCGCTGCAATATCCAAGGTATGAATAGAAGCCAACATACATATAGCTACAAGTTTCTTTGTTCTTCCTCCTCTTCTGTTTTGAAATGATAGTAACATATAAGTTTTGTATCTGCATTGTTATTAGATGATCACTGGTATCGAGATTGTCCTACTCATGGTAACCCTTCTATGCATAGAAGGCTCATAAATGTAAACTGCCCATCTAATCAGGAAAGGTGAAACCGATATCAAAGTTGATCTGCTCCATTGCAGCTTATGTTAAGTTGTTGCATTCATTAGTTTGTGCCTTATTGCAGAGAAGGAAACATGAGATCTACAAACCAAGTGGGCGGTAATCAAGCAAATATGAGAGCAGCTGCACAAGTAGCCAATACCCAAGGAACACCCACTATCCCTTCAGTGACTAGTTTTTATTCTTTCTCATGAAACAATCCTCAAAATGGAGTGTTAAGGGATCAAATTACTTTAAATCTTAACTCATCTGGAATTAAAAGCACTAGAAATCCTGAAAGTAAATATAATATGTGCCATCAGAGAAGCAACTCCAACTACAAACCTGGTCCTCCAAAAAGAAGAAAACCGGACTTATGTGATTACATGGACGTGTCCCTACATACCTGACCAGACAAGATACTTAGAATATGGATAGAATGGTATTCTACTTTAGAGACCTTCGTTATTATAAGTCTTAAACCACGTCCAGACCACTTGTGATATTATTCCCGTTCTTGGGTATTCAATTCATTAATCTAATTTTTAATATTCTCCATCTCCACGCCTTTAAAAAGCCTAAGTACTAGCCAGAACAGAGATAAGTTCATTTGCGTTTCTTTACAGTGGAATGAAATATAAGTAATGGTCATCTATAGCTTAAGTTAATTATATATTGGGTTTTAACTTTTAAGTGGGTTTTGAATTTATGTTAGAATTTTAAATATGATTGTTTTGCCTATGTTTTCAGAATTATAAAAGAATCTTCATTGACTCTTTTGAGTTCTAAAGCAATAGTAAAATAATATTTTATGTCACATACATTTTATTTTTGAATTTTTCTAATTTTTATTTCTTAATATTTTATTAAAAAAAAATTCAAATAAATTTTCTTATAGAGTTAGTTATTGGTAAAAGTAGATTTTTGAAAGGTGGATTGGTAAAGTTTTTTCCTCTCATCTTACACTCATTTTTTATAAATATCTTATCTTGATACTTTATTTAAAAGATTATAACATGTTATGTGAGTGAACCCAACCTTATCCCAACCCTTTAACCAATCCATCCCTTATGATTCAAACTCAACCCAAATCCTACCCTTTTCCTCACCTTAGTCAAACTCATGATTAAGAACCTATTAGAATAATTGGTATGATCCTATTAGCATTTATCAAAGCTTAATTTCACTTTTTATGAGCCAAACCTATTAAAAAAACTTAATTGTTTGTTACATAAAGTCTTGCATTTGAAACTTTCAAACTTAGGTATCTTTCACTAAATATATTTATTCCAAAACCCAAGGAAAATCCTTATAAAAACACATGATACAAATTTTGTTTTGTACAAATGTTTTTTATTAAGTTAGAAGAAAACTAGGGTCATGAACCTTATACAAAAGAATCCCTTAGGAAAAAACAAAACAAGCCTAAGAATGGCTAGAAATAACACATTAGTAACACATTAACATATTAACAAAAGTATTAGAGTTCAAATGAAACTAAATAAAAAAAAACAAGAAAGCATAAAACAACTTAAGGGGATAGATGTCCCTAATCATCAATGATGAATTTGTATATATCAGCATACTTCCCCAAATCCTTAGTCTCATGCTTCTTCAGCTCCGAGTCCTACAGAACCGAGAGAGGTGTAAAACCTATGCATAATTTTGGTGTTGAACCTTATCGTAATCTTAATGTTTTTCTCCATTTCTTCTATTTTGGACTTCATCATCTCCACCTCCTTAGCAATCTGAGTACAAATATCGTAGTTTTGTTGATTTGTAGTATGGGCTTTAGAGGAATACTCAATCACAATATAGGGGGCCTTGGGTGAATATATAGGGGGCCTTGGGAAAATCCTTAGCCTAAGAGTTAGATTCCAACACATTCATTTCACTAAAGAAGTTAATGCCTTCATATCATAGGGGGGGAGACTCGTGAGAGCTATCAAAAAAGTGTCATCTTAAAAATATCCTCCTACTAGGAGTCAATAGATATTTCAACATATTTTGGGTTAGGTTGGTGCACCACAACTAGTTTGGTTGATCATTTGACAATCATGCCTTTTGTATCCTATTTTGGGTCATTCTCTTATCCCTCTATTCCACCATTTGAGGTTAGTTATCATTAAGGGTGAGCAGGGTCATACTAAAAAAATGGCTTGACCCCTCCTACACTTTCTCAACCTCCAAGTCATAGAGAATTTTAGCATTTTTACCTTTAATTTTGTTTGACTTTCCTTCCTAGCTTATTTTGATTGACCCCTTATGAGAATCTTTCTTGGTAGGGGAGAAAAGTTTGAGAGACCATAGCCCTACCATTGCATCATCTTGGGTCTTGGTTTAAATTTGTAGGTTAATGGTAAGGGAATTGACCATATTTGGGTATTTAACCTACACATTCATTTTCACTTTACATTTATTGGTGCCTTCCACTACTTTTTTACCATTGGATTTATTTTTAGCAAGAGGGAATTGGGATGAATGCCCCATAAAAGTAAGCACAGTTTCTTACCCTTATCCTCAAGAAGGCAAGGAGATATATTTTCCCCAAAGGTAACTTTAATGGGCTTATCCGTACATAGTGCAAGGTGGAAATGGTATAGAATTAGGCCTTGGTGTGATGGGATGATGGGCTTATTAGGTTTTCTAGAGTGAAAATCCCTAGCTTCCATAATTGAATTATCTAGAGAAGTGAGAAGATAAAATGAAAAGATCATTAATATTTTATGTCAAAAATGATTCAATAGAGAAAATTTATAGTGGTAATAGCAATTAAAAAACCATTTGAGTGTAAATATTTTATGAGAACCCAACATACCTAGTCCCATGGTCATGGAATCTTTTGGCAATCAAACCCATTCTAATATTTCATAGGTTCTTCACCCTCCTTTAAGAATTTTTGCATACTTTCAATGTCTAAAGTCTTTCTCTACCATCAAACCTTTTTCCCATGGCAACTCATCCTAGTGGATTTTCTAATAACCTCACCACTAACTTCAAATCTCATCCCTCCCGATTAAAAATTTCTCAAGTATAGGATTCAACAAATTGAATTGATAAATTTTGGTATACCCATTCAACCATTTAAGATACAAAGCAATGTCACCCTCAATAAAATTATATTAGAAGGTACCATCCTTCTTCACTTCATCAGAAGAGATAGGATTTATGAGAAACCTATCACCCCCATCATAGCACAATAGCTGACAAGTTTGAGAAGAGGTAGAGTGAACCATAACTTCAATAAATACATTATGCTATTTTAGAAATAGAGTTTCATAACCAAATAAAATTTCTGCTAAACTAGCACATTTGAATAAATTAAATGATGAAATCAAAGTTGTCAAAATCCCACCCAAGTGTGTAATTTTGATGAACCATACTTAGCATTTATAACTTTAAATAAATGGTAGTATTGAGGTGGTAATCATTATATAGAAAAACATTGCAACAGGGTTTTACTTTGGTGTCCACCTCATCCATCCAACCTTCTAAACCCTTTGCCTCATCAACATAATAAAATCCCGTCTTACATCACCTCATCAGTCAAGGTAGAAGGGGGAAATCAAGTAATTATGATGGTTAATTTTTATAGATGCATATGATGAAGACAACATTATGATGGTTAATTAGGTCTCTTGATTTTCATGCAAATATTATATGTTACCTAAATGATGCTTTGATTTTATAAATATAAGTTTAATTATCCTATGGATTATTAGTTACTAAATTGATTGTATGTGATAAATTTTATCTCTACATCTCATGTTAGAAATCAATGAGTTATAGTTAAAAATAATTGGAATGTAATCAAAATTATAGTATGATGTTGAATTGAACTATGTTGTGTTGTGAAGAATTGTATTGGTTTTGAGTGTATGATTATGTATGCATTTTAACTCAAGCTTCTTTGGATATTATATTTTACATATTAATGTTTTGCATTGAGTGTGTAGGAAATTTCAAAGGCCATTGAAAATTGGTTTCCCTCATAAAACCCTAGTCATGTTATTTCTAGTGGAGCCTTACCTTAGTCCATGGTGGGGACTAAGGTCTCTAATTGTAATTATAAATATTGTAATTTATGATACATCTTGTATTGTAAATATTTTTTTATTTTGTTCTAGTATTTTTGAGAGTTTATACTTGGCTAAGTGGAATCCTTGTAAGAAAAACTCGGATTTTATTTTGAGTGGACTTTTAAATGGCCTTAAAATATTTTCCCCTCTCTTTTTGACTCTTTTTGAGTATCTTTAAGGGCCCGAGCTAACTACCTATGGGTAGGGTACCTTTTGGGACCTAAACCTTTGGTTTTTTCCAATATTTGACTCTTCCCAAGTCCCTTAGAATTGGGTTGAAAACTTTTAACTTATGGGTGAAGGCAAGTTATTTTTCACTTCCAAACCTACTCTCCCAAGTTCATGAATGGGGTTTCCCAATACCTCACGCATGTGAGTGCATTCAAATGAGTTGTATTGGGGAATAGTATACCAAATTACAACTACCATACCAATTCTCACACATGTATGAGCATTTATAGGTACCACCTACCCTTAAGGTTTTGTGTGAAGGAAAGAGATGTGACAGGATATATTTGTCTCCTCCTCATTAAAGGAGGGGAGTTGACATGGAACCCATTACATATAATCTTCTTGAATCTTTATACATGGGTTATTTCATTTTTTGGATCTATCTTTTGGTATTTTTTCTCTTGGGAGTTTGGAGGCCTTGTGAAAAGACTTGGAAAATGGAGGATCCTTGGAGAAAGTTTCATCAAACCCTCTTCATCCTTGTAGAAATCTTTTGAGGTATAATTTTTTCCCTTAGAATGTAATAATTTATATTTTAAATGTGTTAATTGAGGTATTTCTTGTTCCATTGTTGTGCTTTCTTATGTATCAAATGGGTGTGTGAGGGGTTAGGCTCTCCCAAGTTGATGAGATAAACGCATGTGGGGGATGAGGTAGGAAACCTCCAAGGGGATGATTTTTCCTCCTTGAGAATGATATTTGTGGTTATGATTACCCTTGGCTTTCAATACCCTTGGCTCTTTTTGAAAGTTTGAGAGGTAGTGTGGTATTTTAGGAGTTGTGAAATAAATTGATATGTTAATTCCCTTTGATGGATTTCTACTTGTTTGATAATATGTTCATGGGTTCTATGTTCATCAAACCCATTGGATAGATTCTCTTGTCCCCCTTCAATGCACCTTGTGAATGTATCATTTATGAGTGTGTCCTTGAGTATATTTTATGGATCTTTCATGAGTTTTTTGTGTTTCCTATTATGTATTATGTACCCAACTTTCTTATGGGCCTCCTAGATCAAAGGTGGGCTTGTGAGAAATCCTAATAGTTGGGAGGTGAGCTATCCATTGGCTTGTTGAAGGTTTTATTTTATTGATTTTGGTGGATTCTATTGAAGCATACTTTCCATTGGAAATGAAGACCTCTTTCCAATCTTGGGTTGGATATTGCTTCATCTCTTAGTTTTGGAATAGCGGGCACAATTTATTAAAAAGTATCATAAATGAAACCCCCTTATAAACTTTTATCTTAAGATTGTAAATGTGTATTTAATGTTGTGTTTATATTTACTTTAAATACATTTGATTAAATATTCATATTTTTCAAGGAATGAGCTTCTTTTAAGAAAATATTTATGGCTTATTGTTGTATTTCACTCATTTGGGAAGTTTTATATATAATTTTTTATCAAGTAAAATTTATTCATAATGGTTATTTTTAAATACCTTTAAAATATAAAATTTTCATGTGTTCTCAAACATTTCTAGTGAAAAAGGAGGGCTTATCATGCATGTAAATAATTTCTCTATATTATGTTTGATACAAAAAAATCCTATTATAATTAAATATATATATGCCTTTATACTTTAGTGGGATTAGTTTTGTGTAGCTCCAGTTCTCAATTTTAGGTTTAGACTTGGGGTAATTTTGATGCCTAATCTTTGGTAACAAACTTGAGGCAAGTCTAATACATGTTTTTTTTGGCTTAAACTTAATTCAATTCTAATGCTCTTTTTAAGGGATAACACTTGATGCAAGTTTGATTCTCTATGTAAGGGATCTTGAACTTGTGGTAAGTTTGGTGACTTGTCTGAAAGAGTTTATTCTATGAAAAACTTGAGCTTTCCTAGCTAACATTATCTAGTGGAATTTGGAAATTGGTTTGTAGATATATTTAAAGTGTGTTCCAAACTATTTTAGGATCCTATCTCTCTTCCATGCCTCAACTTTTTTGCCTACCTTGATGTCTCATCCTAGGGAAAAGGTCATTTTTTTGCTTGTGCCACCTTTCATAGAGCAATGGTAATTTTGTTTGGTGTGTGTTTGTTTTTTTTCCTTACAAAATACTTTTGTGCACATCAGTGTGTAGGGTGCCTTGTCTTGATATTTTCTTCTTGTTAGTGTTGTTCACTAAAAAAATGGTTCACTTGCTAATGCCATAAGAAGTTGGCTTGGGGAATTAAATTTTGTATAAAATCCTAGGTTGCAACACTAGGTTCTCTAGTTAATGTTCTAGCTCTTTTGATTGACGTGTGGTTTTTTAAGTGCTTACCTTTGTATGGAATTTCGTATATTATGTAATATCTAGTGTACCTTACTACTGAATTATCTACATTTTGATATATTTTTGCTAACCCATACATTATGTGTGTAGGAAGATGCCTCTTAGGTGGTACCACACTCATCAAGGTGGAAACTCAAAGCAAGATTGATAGTCATATGAGATCCATAATGAGCACTCCCTAATGTCTAGTTAGGAATAGCCTAAGAATCCTCTCAAGGCACCACAAGTCATTAACCTTCTACAATACATATTAGCAAGATTGGATCCTTAGAAGGAGGTATCTTACTCAATGTATTCACATCCCTCTCAAGAAAAGAGAAGATAATCCTCAAATTTGAGAGAGAGAATAATCCAAGAGCCCTCACCATTCAAGAATAGATGTACCCTTTTAGGAACCACATAATAGGAGGATAATAAAGTTTTGGATGAGGATAATGTGTTGGAATTTCACATGAGGGACCTTTAGGACACCCACCTACCTTTGATGGTTTTTAGGTAGTTCAAATGAAAAATTTGGCTTTTGGCCCTTAACCAATGATTTTTTATGCATCCTTATGCTAGCAATACTATGACTTACTATTCCATTATACTCCTATGTAGATTTTCTTCCACTTAGTGGTGCTAGGAGGAAGAAAATCATTATTTCAAAATTACAAAAAATCTCTTGGAAGAGTTTTCTTGAGAGGTTTGATTTACATTTCCTTTTTTTCTTTATCAACAAATAAGTGTAGATGAGTTCCATGAACTCTTAAGAACCTAGGAATGATGGTAGAGAAATAAAAGAATTATTTATTTGAGATAAAATAATATGAAAGCCTAGTGGATAATAAGGGGATATTAGTACAATGTTTTTAAGAGGTATAAATGCTCAAATCAATGGGGTTATTTGGTTATTTGAACCAAAAACTTTGGAGGCTGCAATAAAGAAGGCTATTCTTATTGAAGAGAACTTGTCTAGTGGTTCTTGTGGACATATGAGAGTGTAGGTTTTAGGTCACTCTTAGTCTATATTGAGGATAAATAGAGTTCCCAATCTCAAATCATTGAAGTTTCTAAGATTAGTCAATAATAGAAAACTAAAGGTAGAGACCTCCTTAGGCCCCTTATAGTGGGTAGGATTGTAGTATAATTTTTTGTAGGAATTGTAGCAGGTAGTATATAATGAATTTGAGTCTAGATAGCTAGCATCGAGTGGCCAACCTAGCTCTAGTCACTTTGGCTCTTATTTGTCAAGTACACCTTTATCATATCTGGATCAATTTAGAGGGTCATATTTCTCATATGGATAGTAGGATCACTATATAAATGCTTATCCTCAAGGGTCCATAATAGTAAGTATTTGAAACCTAGTAGATTTAGAGCTAATATTTAGAGATTTTGGTAAGTATTATAGGGTGTTTTTTATGGTAGATAACCATCAAGCAGAGCATCAAGGTACATTATGGAGACCTCATGTATGTTGGTTAATATTCATGCTTCTACTTTTTAAATTTCAGTGCTTCAAATTCCTTTATCTCCCCATCCTTGGTAGAATGTTGCAGGCTTGTGGAAATAAGGAAAAATTATAAGTGGTAGGTTGAGTTAGCTACTAGTACTAGGGTGGTTTTATACTCCCTTGTATGTGGTTGCATGTTTGATTTAAACATATTCACCACCAATGTTGATTTGTACATCCTACCTTTGAGACCCTATAGGATTGTATTAGGTATTAATTGGTTAGAGGCTCATCAAGTGAGCATTGATTGTCAACACAATTCATTATCACTTGTGTATGATCTTAATCAATGGGTAGAGATAGAAGGGGTGTAAAATCACATATCTCTTTGCATGATTTCAACCATGAAATTAAAATGAAACATGTAGAAGGGGTATCAAAATATTCACTAACTTAGTGAAGGATCCTTCTAAAGAGGAGTGACATAAGTTATCCCTTGATGATCATCCTCTCCTTAAGGACTTTTTCCATGTTTTTCAAGTGATATTCCTCATATCCCACTAAAAAGGTTTTATATTTTCATATTGATTATCTTTTTGGAGACGATGCCACCTCCCATGTGTTGCACCACATGACCACTCAAGAGCCCAATTAAATTTACTTGCAATTAGAATGGTTATTGTAAAATAGAAACATTCATCCTAGTGTATCCCCTTAGGGTGCACTAGTCATCTTCATGAATAATAAGGGTGAAACCCTTCACTCATTTATTGATTACCAATTATTGAATAAAGTGATTATGAAAATTGATATCCTTTGCTAAGGATTAATGATCTATGTGACCAAATTAAAGTAGCCAAGGTGTTCTCTAATATTGATCTAAATTTTGGATATGATTAGCTTTGTATATATGAGGAATACATTCATCAAATGATGTATTTCATGCCCATTATTCCCACTATGAGTTTATGATAGTTATATTTGATTAGATGAATGCTCTTTCAATGTTTATGAGTTTGATAAATGGGGCAATATATACTTAACACAATCAATGTGTCTTTTTTTTCTTAGTGACAATTTGATTTATTCAAGGATAGAAGAGGAGCATGAGGTCCACTTACACTAGGTTATCTAGTACTTGTGTGACTACTTAATATATGGCAACCTGAAAAAGTGTGAATTATTTCAATTAAAAGTAAAGTATTTGGGTCATGTCATATCTAGTGAGGGTATCATTCTTGATCCCTCAAATCTTTAAGCCATTCAAGATTGGCCAAAACCTTAAAATATGTCTTAGGTTCATACTTTCATGGGATTAGGGGGGTTATTACCAATAAGTTATGGATTTCTTGAGAGTGGTGTGCTTGATCACCACTCTTTAGAGGAAATAATATATTTTTTTGTGGTTAGAGAAGTGTTATTCATTCTTTCAACTTCTTAAGAAATGGTTGAATTATGCACCTATCCTTGTTGTACTTGATCCTATAATAGATTTATAGTTTACACTAATGCATCTTTAGTTGGTTTAGGGTGGTGCTTATGCATGAGGGCTAAATTATTGCATATAAATCACAAAAACTTAGGGATCATAAACTTAATTACCCCACCCATGACTTATAATTGGGATCTTTTATCCATCTACATGTGTGATGGAGGCACTTTTTATTGGGCCATCAATTTGAGTTACTTAAAACTTATCTTAACTTGTAGTACATTTTCACTCAACTAAATTTGAATACTCATCAATATCATTGGATGGATTTTCTTTGTGATTATGACTTTTATGTTCAATACATCAAAGGGAAAGAGAATTTAGTTATAGATTCCTTGAGTAGTAGGCACCATGAAGTCTCAATTTGGATCCTGACCATAGATTTGTGAAGTTGTATTTTGGAGAAAATTTCATAAGATCCTTGGTATTATAAGCTCTTTGTAAATATTTAGTCTCAAAAGACCTTGTTGGTAGGCTTTTATACTATTCTTTATAATAAAATGGACTACTACAATACCTTCATCATGTATTTATGTTTTAATATTTGGTAATCATTACATGTGGTTTTCATGTTAGAGGCACATTGTTCCCCATATATAGATCATATTGGAGTAAAAAATATACATACCAATCTGAGGTAGCTATTAATTAGGTAGGGATGAGGCAATATGTTACCAATTTTTTGGTTAGATGCCTCAAGTGTTAAGTGTGAAGGTAGAACATTAGAATTTTATAGGTATCTTACAATTGCATAGTATTCATGAGTGGAAATGGTATTAAATTTCCTTAGATTTCATATTTGGGTTCCCTATGTCCTCACACGATCATGATGCCACCATGGTGATGGTAAAAATGTTGACAAAGCTTAACCATTTTCACCTACAATATCATCTTATACTATTGCATATTTGACATGTTTCTTTATGGAGGATATTATGCACTTGCATGGAGTTCCTTCTAGGATCATTTATGATAATTATCTAGTGTTCACTTTTCTTTTTTGGACATCCTTGTAGCCTACTTTGGGTGCTCAACTTAATTTTAGTTTTGGATGCGATCCTAAGATATATGGTTAGAGAGATATGGTGAACCAAGTGTTTAAGGAAATTTTTTGCATGTATGTGATGCATCAAAAATCAAGTGGGAGGAATACCTTTATCTTGTTGAGTTTTCTTATAATAATGGGTACCAAAATTATCTTGGTATGTCACCATTTTAGGCTTTCTATGATCAACCTTTTCAAACCCCATTAATTTTGGATAGGTCAAAGGACCATGTTATTTTGGGTCATAAGGCCCCTCTTATACTCAAATTGAGTACAAGTTGTGTCATTTAAAACCTTATGTAAACCTAGGCCCAAACCAATGATGATTTAGGGGTCTATTGTTTTGTGGTAGACCCATAAATGTGTGTATATTTGGTCATTATTATATTTTCCTTCATTGTAATTTTTATATTTGTGTTTGGTTGAAAAAGGAATCCTAGGACTAGTGTATAGCTTACTAAGATAAATCATTTTCCAATTAACATTAGAAGCCAAATTAACAAGGGTATGAGATTGGATAACAACCTATAAGGACAACCAGTCTGCCCTAGATATGGTTCTTTTATTTCCTTGGAAATTGAATGAAACTAATGTGGATTTATTAAATTAATTTGACTACAAAACCTAATCTGAAACTACAAACTTTTTGTACTGATAAAACTAAATTTATTGAAAATAAAAGAAAACATGAGAGGGATAGAGTATTGTGCACCTGTGACAAAATTTTGAGGTTGAAAGAGCCAATCTAGGGCATGGTGTGCACTAGACTAAGCTCCTTTTTTGGATATGATTTTTCAAGTTTGTAGCTACTGGTTTGCACTCTGTAATCTTGCTCTAGAATCTCCACCTTTAGATCTAAACCTACAAAATCCTCAACAAAGAGGGGCAAGGGGATGGCTATATAGGAGTTTACCTAAGAGGAGATCCAATCTTCCCTAGATTTGGTTCTTTTATTTCTTTAGAAATTTATTGAAACTAATGTGGATTTATTGAATTAATTTGACTATAAAACCTAATCTGAAACTATAAATTTTTATGTACTAACAAAACTAAATTTATGGAAAATAAAAGAAAATCTAAGAGGGGTAGAGTATTTTGTACTTGTGACAAAATTTTGAGACTAAAATAGCCAATCTAGGGCATAGTGCACCCCAAACTGAGCTCCTTCTATTTTGGATCTAATTTTCCAAGTCATTAGGTGGTTGAAGAGGGCTAAATTAATCTCCAAAACCTAGAATCCATCATGTTCTTTCGTTGCAGTCAAACTCCAATCATTGTAGAAACATGATCAAATCTAAAATTCCCCTTGAAAACTTGTAAATTTGAATATATTCTAGCATAATATTGTTGTCTTGCAATTCTCTTTTCCTTTAATTTTGAAATAATAATTCATGTTTATATAGTGGAACATAGAATAAATTAATGTTTAGGATGAATCATTTAAATTTGAATTTTAGGGATTAAATTACTGCCAAGGCCAAATTTTCAAATTGCATCTCCAAAATTAGAGATCAACAAAAATGGGAAATTAATTTTTTTAGGAAAAATAGCTGGTCTAGGGTGTGGGCTGCCCTAGACTAGCTCTTTCACACTCAACATAATTTGATTTAGGTGTTTAGAGTCTGCCAAAATTAGGACCTTTTCATGGTGAGGGAACTTGTCAAAGTTAACTTGATTATGTTAAATTGATCAAATGTTTTATAAGGTAGTATAAACACATTATCCTGGGTTGATAG
The DNA here is from genome assembly GCA_007258455.2 of Sequoia sempervirens. Lineage (NCBI taxonomy): Eukaryota > Viridiplantae > Streptophyta > Pinopsida > Cupressales > Cupressaceae > Sequoia > Sequoia sempervirens. Next base: position 7,890 of record VDFB02110766.1, on the reverse strand, counting down.
GAAATTTTAGGGCTATGGAATGTCTAAAATGCATTGATGTAAAAGGTCATTGAAGTTGGTTCCAAATAGAGTGTGAAATTATACTTTCACCTAATTTAAGAGAGTACAAATTTGGATGCTACATTTAGCTACCACTTTAGTGGCCATATGACACTACGTGCATATGCAAGCTAAAGTACTGGAAATAAATCATATCATTTAAAATAATACACAAAAGTATACTATAGAGGATGTAGATTATTCGCCAAACAAGAGAAAAAATATCACAATGTAGTAATATGCAAAACCACAATGTTAGGAACTGCCTCTTGCAAGACCAAATCATTAGAAATTCACCAATCATCTTGCACAAACAAATGTGAGAGTCCAAAACTTCTAAGGAGAATGAAATTCAAGGGTAGATGTATGACCCCTTATTTTGCTTACTTTATAGAGGTGGAATCAAGGTAACCATCTTGCCACATCGAATTGATTAGGTTTTGATGAGAATGCTTGTGATAAGGTCATGGAATTATAATGTAAAAAAATAATAAACACACAACATGAATGAGAGTGGAATCAAGATTTTGATACAATAGACAACATTGAAATTGGAGTTCGCAAGCTCAAGTTATGTTCATTTTAAGAGAGTATGGTGTGAGAAACATAATACTAAATTTAACCTATAAGTGATAACATTTTTACCTTTATGAGATCTTAGAGAACTAAGACCATCAACCCTAGGAGAAAAAATGCCACAACGATGACCATAACAAGCTCTGAGACTCAAGGCCCTAAGGGATTGTGTTGTACGAGGCATACTAGTATTAGAGGTGAGTTATGTTTTTTCTTTCCATTTAGTTTTTAGTCTTATTTTATTCATTTTTAAAATATTTTACTAAAAAAATGGGGTGCACTAGACCATCATGGGCACCCTAGATCAGCAAGGGCACTCCTGACTGGGCACATAGCTCTAAGACTTGAAGTTTGATGCTTAATGCTTATCTATCTTTTGAATGCAATATTAATAATGAATCTTTTGATTGAAAATACTCATCGCACATGTGGGAGTTCGTAGGAGATCAAATTTCATAATTCTCTATTGTAGAGTAGTAGAATCTATGTGTAGTTGGTCTCTATTGGGTATACACCATGCCTACGATGAGGTATCATGACGCTATGCTCATGACCCTCATGGAGCTATGGGATGCAAACACCTCTAACTTTCATCTTCTGATGGGAGAGATGGTGATCACACTAGAGGGTTACATTGTATTCTTTGATTACTCGTCCAAGATAGGAGTGTTAGACATAATGCTGGGTGGATCACAGATGAGATCTTGATGATCATCCTTATTACACTGACCACAATATACCCCGTGAGAGAAAGGGTTGGATTATACTCTAAGGGTTATTACATGCAAGTGATGATCTTCCTTTTCTTTGATAGATTTTGATTGCTATAATAGCATTGATTATTTCACAAGACAGATGAGGCACACACCTGCATGGGGGCCTTGTGCATATGATACAAGTGATGGAGAGGTAGTAGGCCATGTTTACTTGGGGGTGAAGCATACTAGCACACTTATACAATGATCTTGGTTTTCACATTACTTCAGGCATGGTGCTTAAGCACATCACTTGCATGCAGCCCATGGGATATCTTGTGGAGGCACCATGGACATATCCTCTTGTCTTTTGCTACCCACTTAGGAGACCCTGGCAATATGGAGGTACTCTATACTAGCATGTCACTTTTGATCAACTAGATATAGAGTACATCATCTAGAGACCCTATATGACCTTACAATTTTGAGTAAGATCAACACACTAGTTAGCCAAGATGCAATAGGACCACTTCTTTTTTGGTCAATACAAGTATATGTTATGCCATTTAACTATGATCAAGTGATGAGATAGTTCGGTTTCCCCCAAGTAGTACCTATTATTCAATCAACCTATCTGAGATCAACTTGTAGTATTGTCAAACCATAGGACATACCTCGTCCTACCATCACAAATATATTCTTGAGTGACTCAGATGATGAGGAGCAGGATAGATGTCCTATATCTGACATAGATGATATTAGATTTATAATTTCATATAACAAGTGGTGGGAGAACACGTATCCAAATCTTGTATTAACTATTGACCATCCTACTGGCAATCTCAGACCATATCAAGAGGATTGTGATAACAAAGATGAGGATGTCAATGGAGATACTAGAGGAGATGAGGAGGAGGAGAAGGATCAACAACCAACTACATTGGTCATAGAAGGTCTAGAGGAGCACAAGGAGGCTAGAGATGCCCTTGAGGAGAGACCTACATCTCATCCTTGTGTATCACAAGTATGTCCTATGATGCCTAAGAGACCACCCATCTATGAGCATAAAGAGAGTAGTAGTACAACACACACCATGCCCCCAATCCTTTGAGGGATTCCAGGCATGGACATCATAGTGGCATTACCGAGATCCTGAATGGTGAGCTAGCAATCCAAGTTATATTATATATTATGATGTTTATTTAATATTTCTCTATATGTTATACTTTAATTTCATGCTTTATGTGATTCTTACAAGTGAAATTTTTGATGGAAATGTGTATTTGGTGGAAAATTTGATGGTAATCAAAATGGATATTTGTTTTGAAGTGGATATTTATTTCTCACACCTCCTCTACCTACATGGTCAACTGTGCAAATGAAAAGAAATTGTCTACTTTTTTTATTTATAGCTTTCCAAAATAGATTTCCCATTTTGTAAATATTTTTAATATAAAAATATCTCCAAAACATATATCTATTTTGGAAATCTTTTTACTATAAAATCTCTCTGAAATAGATATCTATTTTGTAAAGCTTTTTACTATAAAAATCTCTTCAAAAATATATATCTATTTTTGAAAGCTTTTTGATATAAAAATCTCTCCAAAATAGATATCCTTATTGGAAATATTTTTTATTTTATACATGTAGCTCTCTCTAAAATGGATATTCATTAACCAAAAAACACAAAAATCCCGAGTTGACTTTTTTCTAGCTTGGGTGTCAGTACATTGCTCCAAAGCAATGCCCAAGGAAAGAATTACATATCAGATATCCAATTTGAATCGGGTATAAATACATATCAGTGGCCTTTTAAAATCATTTGAAGCATTTTAAAGAGCTGAGAGCGCACAATGAGAGCGACGTTTGGATATCAGATATCCAATTTGAGCAGATATCTGATTTCCAAGAAAAGTTTTTAGTTTTTTTTGTTTTAATTGATTTTCCTATTAGTTTTCTATAATTTTAAGTAGTTTTTTTATGGATTTTTATTAAAAAGTAGGGTTTTTTTATTGATTTTTATTAAAAACTAGAGTTTACAATGTATTTTTATTAAAAACTAGAGTTTACAATGTATTTTTATTAAAAACTAGTGTTTTTTATGGTTTTTATTAAAAACTAGTGTTGCTTATGGATTTTTATTCAAAATTAGAGTTTGTTATGGATTTTTGTTAAAAAGTAGGGTTTTTTTGGATTTTTATTAAAAACTAGGGCTTTTTTACAATAATTTCATTTATATTGTGTAATTTTAACTAGATTAATTAGTTTTTAACTTTAATTAGGTATTATGGCTAAGAATGAAAATGCACAAATGCCAAACGCTCCACCACCTATGTTCCCATCAATTGAAGACTTAATTGGTGAAAAATTGGCAATTGAGGGGCATTTGTGATGTTTATAAGACAATCCTCGATTATCCCAGATGATAAACACATTGAAGGAAATAATTAAAAATATGGAAACCCTCTCCACCCAACATAATGCCTTTCTTTCATGGCAAGAAACCATGAGGGAATATTACTCCTGTGGATTGTCTATGATGATGTGAAAGATCTCCAAATAACAAAAGCCCAAATAATTTGTTAAACAAAAGCCCAAATAGCCTCTTTATTTGTTAACCCCCGCACCATGTTTGCCTAAGTTAATGCTAATAAACCAAAACTTTCTATAAAATGGTGCATGAATAAGGACATTGGTAGATAACATATTTGTGTTACTTGGTTCAGATATTGGTTGAGTTGGTGATTATGAAACACCAGATGCAGCACACCCTACAACAACAATAGTTACACAGGTAAGATTTAAGTTGTAAATTCATAACTTGAATTTGTTTTTAAATGACTATTAATAAGAGATAGTATCAAGTACTAATATTAATTTAAATGGTCTATTTAATAGTTGATGTTTGAGGAGGAGCTCACATAGGTGATTGATAGCACCCTTAGGGCCATTTCATTTGTCCTTGACATGCACACAGTATATATTTTTGCACTCACTCGTTTACATTTTTTTATTATATACTTGCTTGTCATTTGAATTGTCATTAATGAAATTATATATTAACTTATATGTTTATCTTATTTTCCTCTTGTAGGAAACACCTAGTGCAAGCGAGGTGCAACACTGTCCAAACTATGGAGGCGCAATGTTAGATAAGGGAAAGGTAATTGAACTTGAATTCAATTGAATTAATATTTTTAAGATCTTATATTAATTATACATACATCGACATAGATTGGTAGTTTCATATGTACTTGTCATTTTTATGTATAGGAAGTTATGAGTTATACATAATTGTTGACAAGTGTCACAAAAACGCTTGAAGGTATGCTAACTTGGTATTGGATTGACACCTTTCATATTCTAGGAGACCCTTTGAAGGTTTCAAAATTTCACAATTATAATTCTGATTGAGAAGATAACTAGAAGCCAAAGAGTGCTTCAAAGAGGCTCCATTTTGATGATCCACTAGTAGTTTAGGATGAGATAGACATTTTGGCATGTAAATTTTGAATAGATATTGAGATGGCATATGCCGCATTTTGTAAAACTTTGTTTGAGTTGGCATTGATGCCATTTTTGTAAATGAACATACACTTGATTATTGGATAATTTGATATATAGAAGTTGACAATCAAAATTTAATTTGTTCCTCATGTGCATGATTAAACTCTTTGTAAATTTAATCTTGAGCAATGGTTAAATATCAATGTACAATAGCATAAAAAAGAATGGTTATATTATGTAGTTTATATTCATAACATTGATTACATTGCATTGCACATCTTTCAAACTCAAAGCATTACTTCACATTGTATAACTAACAACTAGATGCTGATAGATGAAAAAATTTCAATTACAATATAGTTTTTACAAAGTCAACCTAAGTAGTTATGCAATTACTTCACATGGCATAACTAATAACTAGGAGCAGCTATCAATTGCATTTGCTTGTCATGGAATTATATGAGACCACATTTCTTTGAGGAATTTTTCAAATAGTTCACTGCCTTGTCTATGCTACCACATTTTTCATACATGTCTACTAAAGCTTTTTATCAAATAGTTCACTGGATTGTTGTTATGGCTAAAATCCTAAAACAAGTGCTTTCAAACAAGCTATGGATGCTTGGAAAAAAATTTTCAAAGCATAATAGTAAGCAACAACATAGACAAGACAATGAATTGTTTGAAAAAATGCCTCAAAGAAATGAGGTCTCATGGTGATAGAATTCCATGACAATCAAAAGCAATTTTGATTGTCATGGCATTCTATCACCATGAGACCTCATTTCTTTGAGGCATTTTTTCAAACAGTTGACTGCCTTGTTGATTGTCATGGCATTCCATCACCTGAGACATCATTTCATTGAGGCATTTTTTCAAACAATTCACTGCCTTGTCTATGCTACCACATTTTTTATACATGTCTATCAAAGCATTCTATCAAACATTTAATTGCCTTGCTGCTATGCCTAAAATCCTAAAACAAGTGCTTTCAAACAAGCTATGGATGTTTGGAAAGAATCTAACAAAGCATAATAGTAAGCAATAACATAGACAAGATAATGAACTGTTTAAAAAAAATGCCTCAAAGAAATGTGGTCTCACGGTGATGGAATTCCATGACAAGAAAATTGCTATAGATTGTCATGGCATTCCATCACCATGAGACCACATTTTTTTGAGGCATTTTTTCAAATAGTTCACTACCTTGTATATGCTACCACATTTTTCGTACATCTACCAAAACATTTTATCAAACAATTCATTGCCTTGCTTCTATGGCTAAAGCCTAAAATAGGTGCTTTAAAACAAGCTATATGGATGCTTGGAAAATGGTGCAGGAGCACCTTGGAAACAAATGACTAGTTGATGGTTAGTTGATGCAACCAAGGATGGCAAACCACTCACTTTTACAATACAAGGGATTCCTAAACACCTTTCTCAACTTAACCCTCAGATATTTTTAACAACTCCTACAACTAATCACCATTTTAGATACCCATTTTAGTCCCCTTCAACATACTTCCAACTCACATAGGACTCCTTTGGAACAACTTTCACAAATCATGCAAACTATGCTGCTCAACCTAGCCAAATAGGCCAAATTTCCAAAGCAACCACCCTTGGATCACTTCACAGACCCTAAAAATTGTTGGGGAAACACTCAATAGATGAAAAAACCTCAAATTTTCCCATTTATCCTCTAGAACTCTCCCTCTAAGACCCTATTCCACAAAACCCTCAAATTGTTCAAACTTGGTAAGGGTTTATTGAAAAACCTACTTGCAGACTTCCCAAAACTTTACCATCAACTCCAACACCCTTGAATAACCTTACACAAGCTTAAAAGGACAAGAAAAGTGACTTCCCTCAAACAATTCCCACTTTTACCCTCTCTAACCTCACTTTTTTCATGCAAAAACACCCCAAATGCCATCTAGGGCATCACCAAAAATCATAATGATGATCTCCCCTACACAAGAAACAATGAAAACATGTTTATCTATCCTAAATAAGCCTATCCATTGAGTTACAACATCATATAGTGGGTGGAAGACTTAAAACTCCATTTTAAATCCACTCAAACCCTTGGAACAGGGTTCACAAACTAGCCTCCAGTAAAATGCCTCTTAAATGCACAAAAATGAATGAAATTACTTCAAACCAAGTTTGTGAAGAAGTTAACTCTGCTTCCCACCAGTTTTCATTAAAAAGAAAGCAACAATCTATGTTCTTATGCCTTTTTTTTTGCACGAAAATCAGCATTGGAGTTCGGTTGGAGGTTGAAAACCACTTGTAAGGGCATAAATAAATCTTGTTCTACAACTTGTATGACCAAACTGACTATTCCATCACATCTAGATGGGTACGTTTAGGTTAGATATGGTCCCCTTTCGTACCCAAACAGGTTGAAGTAGTCTGAGCTACGTTCAATCGGTGAAATTCCTTAAGAGTCCAAAGTGCAAAAGAGTAGCAATGTTTGACAAACTGTTACTCAAAAACCGTGATTCCTAAAAACTTCTTGTTTGAGGCTACGAGATCGTGTTGGGCCCCTCTACAATAACCTCTCTCAATTTTTGCTATCTAGGAGGCATTTTCTCGTGGTGACGAGTTTTCAGTTGAGGGAAAAGTTGTTAGATGCAAGCAGTGTAAAGTTGCAAAGTGGTGCAACTTTCATTTTGCAACTCGTACGACCAAATGGACTATTCCAACATGTCTATATGGGTACGTTTACACTAGGGATGGTCCCCTTTTGCACCCAAAGACGTCGAACCACTCCGAGCTACATTGGACCGACAATTTCCCTTAAGAGTCCAAAGTGCTAAAATGTAGCAATCTTTGAAGGGCTATTTTTGAGAAACTGTGATGCTTACAAAATCTTTGTCTGAGGCTCCGAGATTGTGTTGGGACCATCTACAATAAACTCTCTCAGTTTTTGCTATCTCGGAGGCATTTTCCCATGGTGACGAGTTTTCAGTTAAGGGAAAGTTATCAAATGCAAGCAGTGTAAAGTTACAAAGTGGTGCAACTTTCATTCTCGCGAACTCATACCTACTCAAACGACCATTCC